>CM021784.1:1040894-1067718 GCA_011076525.1 Nettapus auritus
CAGCCGCCGCGGGCTCGGGGCGTTCGTCCCGCTCGTCCCGTTCCCCGCCGAGGCCGCAGCCCCGAGCCGCTCACCGGCTGCGGGGCGAGCGGCCGGAGCCCGGTCGCGGCCGGAGGACGGCGCCTTGCGGCGGCCCCAGCGCCGCGAGGGCCCCGCTGGGCCTCGGCGGGGTCTCTCGGGACCCCCGCTCCGGCCGCGGGTGGGCGGGAGCCGCCCGCAGCCCCAGGCCGGGCACGGGGACGTCGCGGTGCCCGCTCTGCCCCCTCGGTCCCTTCCCGGCCGACGCTCCCCGGGGGGAAGCCGCCATCTTCTCCGCGAGCTGCCGCGGCCCCGAGGCGCTCGCGGCCGGTGCCCGGGGACGCCTCGGCGCGGGCCCAGCCGGGGCGGAGGAGCCCTCTCCGCGCAGCGGCTCCTCGGCGAGGCCGGCGACGGGCGCAAAGGCGCCTCGTGCAGCGCGGTCGCGAGGAGAGGCCTGCTGGGCTGGGGGCTGCTCCGCACGCGTGGCTGGAGGAAGCGTTGCCTCCCCTTCCCTGAAGACAGCCTGACCCCCGGCTCTGCCCGGGGACACCGGCACGCTCTCAGCTCGGCGCTCGGGAGCACCCTCCCCAGCTTTGCCGCAGAACCAAAGCCACCAAACAGACCTGTGGTGTGCAGTCACGGAGCTCTGCTCTGTTGGGTCAGGCAATGGCACCCACACCGAAAGCCGTTTTTCTTATGGGGGCTACGTAGGGCTATGAAGCTGGTGAAGGGTCTGGAGAACAAGTCTTAGGAGGAGCGGCTGAGGGAGCTGGGACTATTTAGCCTGGAGAAGGGGAGGCTGAGGGGTGACCTTATCGCTCTCTACAGGTACCTTAAAGGAGGCTGTAGCGAGGTGGGGTTGGTCTGTTCTCCCACGTGCCTGGTGACAGGACAAGGGGGAATGGGCTAAAGTTGCACCAGGGGAGGTTTAGGTTGGATATTAGGAAGAACTTCTTTACTGAAGGGGTTGTTAGTCAGTGGAATAGGCTGCCCAGGGAAGTGGTTGAGTCCCCATCCCTGGAGGTCTTTAAAAGACGTTTAGATGTAGAGCTTAGGGATATGGTTTAGTGGAAGATTTGTTAGTGTTAGGTCAGAGGTTGGAGTAGGCGATCTTGGAGGTCTCTTCCAACCTAGATTATTCTGTGATTCTGTGATACTGGTGACAGAGGCTGGTGGGCAGCATGGCTCCGGTTTGATGGTCCTGATGCTGTATCTCCAAGCCATGTGTCCTGCAGCAGGTGGCAACAGGCGGAAAAAGCGGTGTGCCCGCTGCACTGGATTTTGGGACGAGTCCTTCCACAGGAGACAGGATTCCCTGCATTGTCAGCCAGCCAGATGAGCGACCCTTTGCTTGGGACAGCCCTGGAGGCTGTGAGTTTAGTATCCCATTCTGTAAAGTAATAAAAGGCATTTCCTGCCTGAACCTTTTTTTTTTTTTAAAAAAAAAAAAAAAAAAAAAAAAGTACAAGACCTTTATAGAAGATCACTAGGATACATTATTTTTAATGCCGATGGTGCTTACTCCCTAAAAACATGCATTATCGTACTGGGGCTTTACAACAGGGATCTACCGCATAGCAGCTTGCAGGGCACAGAGTCCATCCAGGAATGTGCATCATATCTTGCAAACCTTTATTAACATGGAAAAACTAAAGTCTCATAAACAGGCAGTGCCATTGCAGAAATGTCTGATTTTCTTCCTGACAGTCACTGCTTTAATCAGAAAGTGATTATCTACTTGTGTTAAACAAAAGAAGCACATGGCTCTTATTATTTAAAGCTAGTAAAATAATCAGAAGTTCTTCATGGAAATTAAGACTTTGATCATGAAAAAAATATGTATGATTAACATTAGCAACTTGAGTAAGTTCTGTCTTCAAGAGGGGTGCACAGGCCCATCGGTCTACACAGCTGGATCCAGCCCTTGCAAGCCCTCCTGACACTGGCTGTATGCAGATTACTGCCAAACAGCCAGTATAAATGACGTGAGAAGTGGAAAGCATTTTTTGCAAAACTTTTTAAATGCAGTAGCCTCAAATCTCATTTGCCACTCTAGCTGGCAACACAAGAAAAAAAATAATTTTTAAATTGACATGTAAATCTATTACATTAAAAAAACAAACAAACAAAAAAACAGTTACTATGTGGCTTATGTTTATATCAGATATTTTTGGTGTATGGAAAACTTTAAGTAGATTTTTCACTTAGCATTTTTGGTTCAAACACTGCCTGCTGAAGGACAAACATTTAGTAATTCTTTGCTAAAGGATTTTTCTGTTTGTCCTTCTTCATGTATGTCTTCTGTTTCTGGGACATGGGGCCCTGCCTCTCCTCCTGCCTCTCTTACCTAACAGGAGGCACCACAAAGGTCTGAGAAGAAGTGTGGGGGGACAAAGTCATGAAGAGTGGGGCTAGGTGAGGTGGCAGACAATGGACGCAAGCCCATAGTCCAGGCTTGCAATTGTGCTGGTATTTTCGGTTACAGGTGCAATGCTACCTTGATATTGGGACCAGTGTGTGGCAGCTGGGGTGCATGCACCTTGTCCCAGAGCTCAAGGTGCACTTCCCAGTCCAAAATCTTGTGAGCAAGGACTCTGGTGAGTAACACTTTCCCAGCTGCTGAGAAATTCCCTCGGTAATACCAGAAGATGAGATCAGCCACGGGTCGGCAACAAGGGACATGAGGCTCGTTTGTTTTTCTGTCAGGGAGTTTCTCTTTGCCATGAGCCTTTCACATTACAGTAGATGTTTCCTGGGCTTTGTTTTACTCTGTTTATGTCTTCAGAGTTGGAAGCTAAAAGAAGACTTCTTCGGTATCTGAGAATTACCTTTCTTCCACATTTTTCTTTATACTTTCGTCTATGCAAGGACACACTTTTTTACCTGGATGCATTTAACCTCCTCTTACCAGTCTGATCTTCCCATAAAAGCTGATGCACTTCCCCATCTAGCACACAGATCATAATGCAATTCTAAAAAATCCCTGTTTTCCACCAAATCCTGCTGTGTTTGTCCTAGTTACAATCTTAATGTAAACTTGTCCTTTTTCTGTTTGCTTGTTTTTGTGTATGTTATCTATATTAGCACAGAGCACACGTCATAAACCATAACAAACAATAATAAATAGGGCATTATTTTTCAACAACTGAGTTTTCTGAAAGTACGGTATTTTCTGGAAGCACACTGAGATCTGCTCCAGCCATTCAAGTGCTTTACCTTTCTGCTGTGGGCTGAGGGGCTCCATGCAGATAGACACCTTCCTGTGTCTATCACACATGGAGCTGCAAAAAAAGAGCCCTTCCTTCACTAGCAGCTTGCCATCTTCCACGTCCATTTAGTACTTCATAACATGCTGCTTTCTCTAATGCTTCTGCTCACTGTTGCAAAAGGCCAGAACTGGCACAAACCCTGCATGATTGGAAAGAATCTCCATGCTATCAGAGGTGGAAATAGCTTTGCCCTGAGTGTAAGGAAGTCAGGGGAAGATAAAGCTGAAGGGACACCAGGGTGAAAGGACACGGCCGAGGACCCTCATGAGACGTCTTTGCTTAAGGCCAGTAGCTGGAGGACCCCAGAGGGGGTTGGCTTCCACGGTACATTGCAGCTGGTGGAAGACCCTTGGCTCTGGCTGCCAGTGTGTGGAGCAGGAGACTGAGGGGCACCTGGTGGTGAGAAGGGAATAACACCATGTGCGGGACTGTGAGAGGAAAGGAGGGGCACTTTGCCTAGCTGGACTTTGCAGTCCGAGGAAGCTAGGGGGGAGCTACAGAGTGCATCTAAAGCACCCCTGCCCTGGTACCCTGCTGTATGCATGTGCAGCCTCATCTCTGCAGCAATGTGAGCTGTAGGCAGATCTCCAGAACATACCACAGCTCAGCCGAGCTTCATACACAGCCTGGATACACCCTGTGTAGCCTGAATATTTCTAGCTCTTGCCTGGCCTTGATACACCGCAACTGAGACCACAGATTTATCAGGCCAGATTTGGCCTGTCATTCCATGTTTGTAGAGCTTCTCCCCAAGGAGACCCTACTTTTGGTTTGGATTTCAAAGCTTTGCTGCAGAGTGAGTGATGCCTACTAATACAATGTCACCTGCTGAGCAGTCACGGTGAGGAATGAGAGCTATTTACAGCACATAAAGACAGCTGTATTTGAGCTTTGTCCTTGTCCACAAACAGAACAGAGAAATGCATATGATAGCAGGATAATCAAGATTACAGTTATACTTACATGCATTTTTATATGACAGTATTTTAAAAGGAAAAATACTGTAAGGAAAAAGAAGTTAGACTCGTGGCTCATACTGACTTGAACAGAATGATTTCTCCTCTAATAGCGGTATAGCACTCACTTATAGAGAGAGGAGGGAGAAGACCTGTTGTGTTGTGACTGTAATCACTTTTGCTCCCAGACTGTAGCTATCTAGGATTTTGTTAATCTGTGAGTGAGAGTGGTGAAAAAGAGAGAGATGGGCAGCTGGCTGCAAACCCGAGAGCTAGGCTGGGGATGCCCTGGTGTTAGCATCTCCCTGCCTTCGTGGAGGTGCTGGGGAACAGTCGTGGTGGACAAGCAGCCTGTAGCCAGCAGGAAGAGCCATGACTGTCGAGTAGCTATGGTCACACAGGACTTTGTGACAGGCTGAATTCCAGAAGACAATCTGCATCTGAAAATGATCTGGCCACTGGAGGGCCCTACGTGGGCAGTGCAGTTTGGTGCCTGAGAGCTACAGCTGTGTAATCCCTTCTGCCCTCTCTGCCAGCCTGTTTCATTTCCATTTGGTACCTTGCCTCTCTGGAAGCTTTCTCTGCCTGCCAGAGCTCTCCTTTCTCTGGCCAACATGCAGAAGTCCATCACAGAAGTTGGAAAGATCTTTCCCAGGCTGTTATGAAAACACCTGTGTGCTGCAGGAGCTCTTCCCACTCCACCTGATTCGTCCTAAAACTTCAAAATCTGCAGCATCTTTGATGCATGATAAATACAGTTTTGTCATTCATGAAAGAGATGAACGTTCCTGAGAAGAAACCCACCACATCAGCTGGGAGACCCTCTGACAAGATGCTAGCAGCGCTGTGCAAGGCAGGGCAAGATCACAGGGCAGACACAGGACCTGGGTCTTCTGCCTTTGTGGGCCCCTTGTGGCCCCCAGGCCTGAGGCTTGAAGTGGTGTGGGGAGCAGGAGCAAGGCTGACAGGGAGCAGTGGCAGAGTCCAGGCAACTGTGCAGAGATGCCCAGGGAGCTGCTCCCACACCCGTGCTGAGTGGCAGCAGGGGCCTCCAGCCTTTCCTCATTCCAGGCACCACCAGCAGCGTGGCTCTAACAACCCCAGTGAGCTCAGCAGCATTTCACCCAGCCCAGGCTGGTGGGAGCAGTGCAGGCTCCAGCCTGTCCCCATGTCCATGCACCGAACAGGAAAACAATGGGAACAGAATGGCACGGCAGAGAGGCCAGAGCTTCCTTATTCCCCCTGGACATCAGCCTTGGCCTTGTCCCTCCTTTAGGCTTTTATATGCAGTGTTCTGGGCTTGACACACACAGGTCAACAGAGGTATCTAGAGCTAGCAAAGCACTGCTTGTTAACTGCACTCATTAATGGCATTGAACCTTTGTGAGAAACCACTGATTGAGCCAACACTTAGTGCCAGATCCTGTTATCAGCTTATCCGAATGTAAAAAACTGCCTATGTCCATGGAGAGCAACACAAATGTGAACCGAAACAAGTGGATTGCTTTCGAGACCATAATAGTTACATTTGACAAAGGCATCTGTTTTTTTGTTTTGTTTTGTTTTGTTCTTTTTAAAGAACAATAATAAAATTTAAAAATAAAATATTTTATTTTATTTATTGTTCTTCTCATCTATCCCGTATTTTGTGTTCTGAGCTCCTCAGACGCTTTGATGTAAAAGTTTCAGGACAAATTCTGCTTCAGAGTTGTTAGATGTCTGCAATAGTTGGGCTGAAATCAATGCAGATACTGTGCACCCACATCTCCAGATACGGCCCTTTATTTCACAATGTCTATCTTACCTGTACAAAAGGAAGCATCAAGAACTTCGTGGTGCCACAAATTAATTTGATCAGATCTCCTCACAACAGATTGACTCAGAGTACCAGAGACGCTGGGCCAATTACCTGATGAAAGGTTTCAGTACTGAATACATCTGTGCTACACTGACACCATTTTAAACAGAGAAAATGGGAAATAATTCAGAACATCTTTATTTCTCTTAGCCATTACTTAGGGGACTAAGACCCATCTTCCAATTATTCTAAATTTTCTCTTTTTTTGCAACATAGGCCATGATCCAACAGAGCACTTAAGAACATGCTTTATTTTAAGATTCCAATTAATTGCTCTGAAATTGTACCTTGGGGCTTTTAAGTGCCCTTTTGAGTCAAGACCAGAGTCTTTATCTTACAAATGTATACAGTTTCCATCATCAAAAGTGAATTCAGGAAAAGAATTGAATGAATAAATAGGAATGTTATCTTTCAAAGTGTTCTGTAATATTTCATGTAAAGTACTGTAGCAGCAGTTACCTGACTATTTATTTTGCAGTAGTGCCCAGTAAACCTCCATGTCTGAGGGACACATCACTGCTGTCCTCTACCAGAAAGTCCCAAATTTCCTCCAGTATGATTCAACACACAAAAATGCATCCTCCCCTTCCTGTTAAACCCGAGGAGGTCTGCTGCATGACATGTAATGTTTTGTGAATGCTCCACTTTGGGCAGTGATGAGCTCTAGCGCCTATGACAGAAAAATAAATAAACAGATTTGAGGTCCCCCTCATGAGGAAAGCCTGTTCTTGCCATATGGGCAGTTTGGTGACACAGTGTACAACTTTCCAAAGATAACACCATAATTGCTCTGTCTCTTGGCTGAGACCACTAACGCTTTTGTAACAGAAAATACTGTAGATGTTCCCATCTGCTAAGTAGTTGCCTCATGGATGGCTGCATTTCAGTGGAGCATAAAAACATCTCTCTCCCTCCTCAGCACAATGCGCAAGAATTAGCGTAAGATGCTTTGAGATGCTCAGCTGGTTGGTGTCAGGAACGATTAGTCCAATTATCTATGGTAGATTCCTGACCACCTCAAAGCAACCCACACATGCCCTGTGCTAAATGGCAGCTTGTGTAAGGGAGGTGCATTACAAACAAACTGGTGTCTGAGAGGCTCCCTCAGAAAGATGGTTGGGCTAATGTGCTTCAAATGACAGACCAAAGCAACAACAAGCAGACATACATATATAATAAGTACAATGGCCATAGACATGTTTGCACCATGAAGGAAAACATCACAATTTAGAATTCAGAAAACGATCAAATTCCAGATTTTTTAGTGCCAGGTAGCTCTATCTAACTTTCTAGTAAAAACAAACAAAAATAAATAAAAATAAAATAATAAAATAAAATAATAAAATAAAATGAAATAAAAATGGGAGGAAATGTACAAACACAGATTGAATGAAATGGTGTAGTGAAGAGATGTGGTGCTTTTTTATTTTTTAAGTCAAAAAATGCAGAAGTTTTCTTATATTCTGTATTTCATGCTGTGAACAGAAAAATATCTCAGTAGTTTTTGTTTTGTATTGTACCTTTTCTCTCATTCTCTTCAGCTTTTCTAACAGCCACCTGAGCTGAAGTACAGGCCTGAATTTAGCAAGCAGAAAATCCCAAGCCTCTCTGTAGGGATTATACAACTCAGGCTTTCAAAGCAGACTGAGATAAGGCAGTGTAAGGAAAGCCCTGAATCCACCTAATCTGTTTCCATGTGGTTTTCACTCCGTGGTCTGTGAATTTTTATAAGCATGTGTAGAATTTCAAAGATATCTCCAGAAAGTATCCAAGCAAAGTAAGCCCATTACCACTAAGCCTAAATTCACTATGGAGGAGGCTGGACTAATGTAAGAAAACTCCTGGGGGGCCCACAAGTTGTAAAAAGTTGAAAACCATTGCTCTGGTTACAAAACGTGTGGTGGGGCAGCTGTTCTGGGAACAAAAGCAGTGAATTGCTGGTCTACATCAATAAAGATGCAGACTGGTTCAAAACTGGTCTTCCAGTGAGTATACACAGCTACTTGATTCAAAATATTTACTCAAAAAATTCAAGATACGCAGTGATGTAAGAAAAGAAACTAACACAGAAGGCTGCATGCTGGTAAAAATCAGCTGGCCCATACAGAACATTAAAGGACTCCCTGATATTCCAGATACAGGCACCTACAAACACTACATTAGGCTGCATCAATTATTGACTTGCACAACAGGCAAAGAATGAACTTGGGAAAGAAACGGAGATGAAGTTTACAGTATTATCAGCAGCTGTTTTTTTCCTGTCATTGTTTTCTTTGCTAATGTTTCTGCTCATTCAAATTAATATGTTGGTTAGAATTAGGCTTTTGAAAAGACTGAAATTAATGATAAGATGCTGCCAAAAGAAAAGTGTCCTCCCTTCATTCCTATAATGACTGGGCTGCTTACATTTCAAATATTTTTCAAAAGAAAGAAAAAAACAGAGAGATGTATGTTGGCACCACTAATCCCCTGTGTCATCCTGGTAGGGAATGCAGAAAGTTTACTCAGCAGTGTAGACATATGTGTGTGTATGCAGTGGTCTCACTCTGGAGAGAAGGAGGCAGCCATTTCAGAACATGCACATCACTTGGGTTGAACTCTCTAAAGCCTTGTTCAGTGAGTATGTTGTTTGGGAGGTGCTATAATATTGTGGCTCCAGCAGCATCCACGCTCCTGGGATCCTTCAGGCCAATGATGAAACTGTTGGTTCTCCTGGCCCCATGAACTAGGGAGATCACCTTGACTTTATCCACTTCATGGCCCCTGGCTACAAGACATTCAATATCTTCTTCAGGAAATTCACCTGTAGGGATTTTAAAAGATGGGTTTGTAACTGAAACCACTGTTGCCTTTGATACAAAGCTCTGTCTTAATCCTGTTGGGATCTCCAGTGTCTACAAAACTGCCTGTGGTGTTTTCAGGTGTCCCAGGCAGTGTGAGCTGAGTGGCTGAGGAGGACCAGCATTCACCGCCCTGAGCATGCTCTCAGCAGCAAAGGCTGCTCAGAGTTGGACAGTGTTCTGTGCAGGGGAGGAAATTAGAAGATCCTGAAGATCAAACTCATGGAAGACCCTCCTGTTTGGAAAAGGGGAAAAATACGTTGTTGGCACAGATTGCTCAGGGAAGTTGTGGATGCCCCATCCCTGGAGGTGTTCAAGACTAGGTTGGACAAGGCCCTGAGCAACCTGATCTAGAGGGAGATGTCCCTGCCCATGGCAGGGGAGTTGGAAGTGGATGGTCTTTAAGATCCCTTCCAACCCAAACCGTTCTATGATTCTATGATTCTAATTCTTCTGTTTACAGAACTAAGGGCAATCCCTGCTCTGAAGAGCTCAATTTAAAATAATATTAATGGCATTAATCAAAGTAAGATACAAAGCAACTCAAAACAAATGACAGTAAACCAAGTTGCCAAATGACCAACTTTGTAAATTAGAATGTGATAAGCTTTCCAACCTTCCCTTTATGTAATTCTTAATCTTCCAGTCTAACTTAGGCTGTTCACTCTTCTGCTTTTATTTTGTTTATTTGGTGTTTTACAATTTTCATATGAATAGAAGTGCCTGAGGATACAAAACAGGGGATGCAGCTGGAGAAATCCAGCAGGCACACAAAAATCCCATACATATACCTTGTATGGATATACATACATATATCCATACATATACCTTGTTGATTCCAAATGTCTGAACCTACACATTTTTGAAGTTTTGGATTTGTTTTAATTACATTCTAGTTTTCAAGCCCGTGGGTCACACCTGACAGGCATTATTAGATTTTCCTCTGAAATTGGAAGGCGTAGAAAATGTGGCTATTTTGTGTGAAATACAAACAAAATATCATTTATGGCTCTCTGTGCTAAGATATGGGGCTTTATGAAAACCACCAAATAGACCAAGACTTGCAATAACAAGGACAAGATCTGGCAGTACAGTCTCCAGCGTGTCAGCGTTGATGCTGAATTTCCAGTACTGTCAGCCTAAAAGCCTTGTCCTAAGCCTTGTCTTCTCCCCAGCTGCTGGAGTTAGAGAGACAGACTGGAAAGTGACAGAAAAGCATTTATGGCTGTGGTAATAAAGTGGGTGAAGATCTGCTAGCTTTCATAACCTGTCTGGGTGAAGATGTGGTTACAATCATGTTTATCTGGATATATGCAGTGACGTAATATCAGATCACACAAAAGGTTTTCAGGAAAGGACAAGGCTGCTGCTTGGAGGTGAGTTGAGACAGAGGGAGGGTTGGTGAGAAGCATCCAAAAGGGTTGGAACAGGTGGTGTTGCAGGGGCCAGGGACTGTTCCCAAGACAACAGCATGGCTCAGCAAGGGCTCCAAATTTTGATGAAGCTAGGTTACTACTTTTATCCGATCCCAAACCTGCTGCGCCCAACAGGGATCCTACAACATGGGAAGCTGTGCACTGGGCTATTGCACTTCCACAGTAGTGTGCTATGGAAATGGTGCTACTCTCCTCAACATGCCAGACCTCTAGACCGTACCACACCCAGCATCCATACTCACTGTCAACCTGCAAGGTGTTGGACTGAAGCTGTGGGTGAAGTCGACCAAGTGACAAACTTTCACTCAGATTCTTGTTAAGTGCTAAAACATTTACCAAAACCTGTGAGAGAATGAAAGATCCTCAATAGTAAAAAAGTAATGAGAGTAGAAGTGAATTTCTTGAGCATCTCCCTAATAGGTGGCTCCAACATCTGCAGTTGCAGCAGGCAAAGAAGAATTTGAACTGCTTGCCAAACTGCATGAACTAATGCATTTGTTCACACACACCAAGAGAATCTTGAAATGCAGCCTGTGTATCGTTGATAGAAAAATGTTACCTCTTCAGGATTGTGTAGGCATTTTGTCACATAGTTACTGCTAAATTAGGAGAGCTTTAAGTCTGGAACTTGACATAATCTCTAAAAATGTATTTGTTACAGCCAGAAGATCAGTATGTTACTTCTCCTAACAAAACAATAGGAAACAATGGTTGGCTTTAATTTTGCCCTGAATTATGCTTTTCAAGAGGTAAGGAAAATGAGAGCCAACTTTCTAATAGTCCAGTGCTGTTGCACATACAGTCATGCTACTGGCAAGTACTTCACCCAACTACAAATAATAAATTATGAGGAGCTCCCCAAATTGTAGTGAGTGCTGAGCAGTGTGGAGTGCACTAAAAAGAGCTTTTCATAGGGTAAAGAGCTACCAGAGCTACACAGACTAGGACATTAGGATAGAAAATGTGCACTGCAGGAGGAGACCCTCCCTTGGCGTTGAGCCCAGCAGGTGCTTGAGGGAGTGGGCACCCTGATACAGCACTGACCTGAACGATGCCACTCAAGGCTTTGTCCCCGTTGTTAGCTCCCAGACACAGGTATGTCCCACACATCCCCTCAGATGGTCTCACGATGGTGGGCAACAAGAAAGACAGGGGCCGTTTCCGAGGCTGAATGAGATTTTGCTGCAGATGAGGAAAAGACACACCAAAAAAATTCAGCAAGCGGTCAAAGGATTTGCTGGTGTTTGAGTTGTGCAAGTTAACTTCTTACTCTTTCTGTCTGAGCCAGCAATTACACCTCTGTAGCTTAATAAGGCTGCCATTGTCGCTACTACAACAATGCTCTCTGATGTTAACAGGATCAAGCCCGTTTCTTGCCATGGCTCTCAAAGAAGTTTTACAGAGGACATACAGAGCCATTCACCCACTCCTAAAGTATCAACTCAGCAAAATGGGACAGTTTTGCAATACACAGCAAGAAGAATCAACAAGGCAGCACTGGAAGATACCAGTACTCGTCTGTATTTTTTTGTTTCCAAGAACTGAAGATTTTTCTTCTTCTCTCTATTACTGTTAAACCTGCAATGCAGTAATTCATGAAAATAATTCTGAATTCAAGTTCCCAAAGGACAGTTTCTTTAAAGTGCATTTGGGCTTCAGGAAAAATCATAGAATCCCAGAATTGTAGGGGTTGGAAGAGACCTCAGGAGATCATCAAGTCCAACCCCCCTGCCAAAGCAGGTTTCCTAGAGCAAGCTGCCCAGGTAGGTGCCCAGATGGGTCTTGAATATCTCCAGAGAAGGAGACTCCACAACCTCCCTGGGCAGCCTGTCCCAGTGCTCCATCACCCTCACCCTAAGTTCTTTCGCATGTTGGTGCAGAAATTCCTGTGCTCCATCTTGTGACCATTGCCACTTGTCCTGTCCCCACAGACCACTGAAAAGAGGTTGGGGCCATATCCCTCTGTCTCCCACACTTAAAATATTTATAAACATCAATAAGATCCCCCCTCAGTCTTCTCTTCTCAAGGCTGAACAGACCCAGGTCTCTCAGCCTTTCTTCATAGGAAAGATGCTCCAGGCCCCGTATCATCTTTTTGGCCCTCTGCTGGAGTCTTTCCAGGGGATCCCTGTCTTTTTTGTACCAGGGAGCCCAGAACTGGACACAGCACTCCAGGTGAGGCCTGACCAGGGCAGAGTAGAGGGGGAGGATCACCTCCCTTGACCTGCTGGCCACGCTCCTTTTAATGCACACCAGGATCCCACTGGCCTTCTTGGCCACGAGGGCACACTGCTGGCTCATGGCCAACCTGTCGTCCACCAGGACCCCCAGGTCCTTATCCTCAGAGCTCCTCTCCAGCAGGTCATCCCCCACCCTGTACTGATACATGCGGCTGATCCTTCCCAGGTGCAGGACTCTACACTTGCTCTTGTTAAATCTCATTTGGTTTCTTCCTGCCGAGCTCTCCAGCCAGTACAAGTCTCTCTGAATGGCAGCACAGCCTTCTGGCATGTTGGCCACTCCTCCCAGCTTTGTATCATCATCACACTTGCTGAGGGTGGATACTATTCCCTCATCAAGGTCGTCGATGAAGATGTTGAACAAGTCCAGACCCAGCACTGACACCTGAGGAACACCGCTAGTCACAGGTCTCCAGCTGGACTCTGCACCGCCGATCACCACCCTCTGAGCTCGGCCAGTCAGCCAGTTCTCAATCCACCTTACTGTCCGCTCATCTATCCTGCACTTTCTCAGCTTTGCTAGCAGAATGTCATGGGAGACAGTATCAAAAGCCTTGCTGAAGTCAAGGTAGATGACATCCACTGCTCTCCCTTCATCTACCCAGCTGGTGATGCCATCATGGAAGGCAATGAGGTTGGTCGAGCAGGTTTTCCCCTTGGTGAATTCATGCTGACTACTCCTCATATTCTTATTCTCTTCCAATTGCTTGGAGATGGCCTCCAGAACAAGCTGTTCCCTTTCCAGGGACAGAGGTGAGACTGACTGGGCTGTAGTTTCCCGGATCCTCCTTCTTGCCCTTTTTGGAGACCAGAGCGACATTGACTATCCTCCAGTCTTCAGGCACAAAAATAGGTTCCTGAGACATGCAGGTGCACTATGCTGTTTGATAACATTGCATTACAGTGATAACTGATACACACAAAACCTTCTGCTTACTCTGTTTCAGTGGCTTATATAATAAAAAGATAGAACTGTCTATAGAAAGCTCCTAAGTTATTAATAAGGCAGCAAACAGCCTCACCATTGTGAAGATGAGGAAAAAAAAAAAAAAAGTGCAGACAACTGTCCTTGTTTCAGCTAGGACAGAGTTAATTTTCTTCCTAGTAGCTGGTAGGGTGCTATGTTTTGGATTAGGATGAGAAGAGTGCTGATAACATGCTGATGTTTTAACTGTTGCAGAGCAGTGCTTACACTAAGTCAGGGACTTTCCAGCTCCTCACTCTGTCCTGCCAGCGGGCAGGCTACGGGTGCAGCAGGAGCTGGGAGGGGACAGACCCAGGACAGCTGACCCAAACTGGCCAAAGGGGTATTCCATACCATCTGACGTCATGCTAAACAATATATAGGGGTGGCTAGCCTGGGGCGGGGTGCAGGGGGCAGCTGCTCGGGGATAGGCTGGGCATCGTTCAGTGGGTGGTGAGCAATTGCATTGTGCATCACTTGTTTCGTACACACTATTATTATTATTATTAATATTAATATTATTGTTATTTCCTATCTTAATAAACTGTGTTTATCTCAACTCACAGGCTTCACTTTCCCATTTCTCTCCCCTATCCCAGAGAGGGAGGGGGGAGGGTGAGCGAACAGCTGTGTGGTGTTTAGCTGCTGGCAGGGTTAAACCACAACAACAACTCAAACAAAAAAAATGTCATGTTGTTCATTACCAGCCTGGGAAGGGAGTGGTTCATTGTTTTGTTTTGCCAGGAGAAGTCCAACATCTGGCTGTTCAGGAGGATTCCAGAAGGTGTTATTATTCCACTACCAAAGGGACGATTCAAAGAACTGAAAAGAGACAAGAAATCTCATAATATTCCTCTCAGTGATTCATTGTACACCTTGAGGCTTTCAGTCCTCCAATTTTTTCTCCCATCTTGGCTTGACAGACAATATTCTATGTTTTTTTACAGCCGGTAAGACGTGTGCAGCAGGGTCTCCATGTATTTAGGAGCAGGCACAGTGACCACATGGGTGATGGTGGGCCAGACCCTCCTTGTACTGAAGGATTCTCCTCTAGATGATGAGTCTGTCTCCATGCTGCTGAATTCATTGCCTCTCTAGGGAGCAGACTCAGGCCAAACCAGGAACACAAGGGCTGTGGGCAGAGTTAGTAAGGTTGCACAGGGCAATGCAGTACCTCAAAGCCCTCACAGTCCACATATCTCCATTCCATCTTCCCCATTATTCTTGTTGCAGGACTAACTTGGACAGAGCAGCCCCTTGAGGGCTGGGGGGCTTGGGAATGCTGTTTTTACTTTAAGGATCAATTCAAAATTTCTTCTTTGACCACAAATCTTGTATAGAAAAGCACAACCTCTCTCACTAAATTTCACCTTTTGAGGCTCTCTGAGGGGCAGACCACAGGCTGACCCGACAGGCTGGAAGCTGCAGCTCTAGGCTAGGTTTGTTTCTGGGGGGAAGCCTCCCACCCCCTGTGACAGAGCTTCAGGTATGGCTCCATCTTGTCCTGCTGAACCTGCTTTATTCTCACTGCTCCCACCCTCTGAGCATATTGTGGAGAGAAGCAACTCCTTTACCTTACAGCCACAACAATGAAGTCATCAGGCCCCATGACAAGAACCTGGCTGGCAGCAGGTCCACTCTCCACAGAGAAGTGCGGCAGGCGGAAATCAGACGAGAAGGACTGGGAGTCGTTAATCAGCTGGCGCAAGGAGTTAGCTTCTGATTTACTTCAGCAATGAGGGAATGAAAGGGATAAGAAGGGAATGAGCTTAGAATGCTTAACATCTCTTGGTGGGGGTACATCTACATAGCTAAGGGCTGTGCTTCTCTGAGGAGGCTGGTCCTAAGAACAGGGAGCTCCTCTGGTTCATCTGATGGAAGGAAATGAGATGGCTCAGCCCACAAAATGAGGGAACACCATGAATCTCCCAGGCTCTATCTGTGGGCACAAACTCACCCACTGATAGTGATGAGGTGTTACCACTGGCTGAGTACTGGTCCTCTGAGTGCACAGGAGGATGAGACAGATCCAGCACTGGCCACCAACTATGGCTAAACCTGGCTCTGAGGTAGGAGGCTGGGCTGAAGTCCTGAGGCTGGCCTCTGCTGCATCACTGGATGCAGCATACTGCAGAGATAGTTTGTCTGACCTCCTGAGAAGGAATAGTTAGAGGGCTCAGAAAGTCGGAGGAACCCTCAAGATCAAATTGGCTCCAGGAAACCTCTGTATAAGGACATTTGATGATTCATCTCCAGAGACCTGTGGTACCAGCTGTGATCCTTGTGGAAGAGTGAGCCCTAGGCTGGACACTCAAGGACTGACCTTTCCTCAGTAAAACAGAAGCAGAAAAACCTCAGGTCTCCCTGTGCACTGAAAAGAGCAAATCCCCAGATGATATCCAGATCAGACATCTTGCAATTACCAATGTGCCCATCAGCCTCAGACCTACCTCAACATGCCTTCTGCAGCATGAGTGACAGACACATCATCAGATGGGTCTCCCAAGTTGCTAGCTTGACTCAGGGCTACTTTTAAGGTCTATATTGGATACACAAAGAAAGAAAGACATAGCATCATTTAGGTGGACCTGGAAATACCATCTTTGATACCCCAAAGAGAAGGGACCTGCTCTTCCAGCATGTTGGCTAAAACCTATGAACTCAAATGTCCACTTCAGTGAAAAGGGCTGCCACATGGGTATGAGGACCAAGGGGCATCAGATTTTCATGGCAAACTGTATACTGAGGGAGCTGAGTGTATCAGGCAGTATTTGTATATGTTCCACCTCCCAGGTGAGGTTGTCCAGTTGGCTTAACCCAGCTCGGTGGTTCAGCTGTATTACCAGCTAGCAGATGGGGTTACCAGGATGCCACTTTCTATTTCTATTCCTGAGTGGCCTCCACAACAGCAGAGACCACACTGAATCCCAGTGGGACAGTGGGTCCTGGGCTTGCCATTGCCTCTGGGATGGCACTAGACTTTCAGTTTTCAGGTCATACCATTTTCATTACAATTTCAAGACAGTTCATTTCCATTTTAATATGCACCATTCACGAACAGCCTTTCCTGAAATGCTGTAATTTATCTTCTGATGTACAGTTCAGAACATTATTAACTTCTGGGCAAGGTGGTGTTTCTATGAGCTTGCTGGCCACCACAGCATAGGGGGGATATACAAGCAGAGTGGTGGCCACAGAAGATCTCCCTTGAAACATGCAGAGCACATGTCCAACCCAAGGGCACAAGTTAAAGGATTTGGTGTTGATCTAGCACTGAATTGTAGCCATGTGATCAGCCTTGCAATCCTGAGTGATCAGGGTTACACATGTTCTGAAGTGACTGCCCTTTATCTGGAGGTTGCTGCTCCTCACCTGCAACATGATAACAAGTGGGTGAAACTCTTGACCCAGTGCAAGTGTAGAACAAGCAGATTCATTTAAAGCTCCCTAAAGAGTGCTCCAAAGTAACTTTTCAGAGTTGACCTTCTCTGCCTCTTCACAATTCTTGCTGCATGTAACACCTCCAGTTGCTGCATTTTTACTAAGGCAAAACTTCCCTGTCCTGTCTCCTACAAAAGCCTCCGTAGCATAAGAGGTGGAAGAAATTGGTGGGATGCCCTCAGTTGCTCCGGGGTCATTCTGCAGAGACAATCACATAAAAGATGTGGGCAAAAGCCACAGTTTGTTCTTATGTAAAAGCTCTGCTTTAGGTACAAAGAGCTCAACTGAGCAGGAGGCTCCAGGATCTGCAACTACCTGAGGCAGCAGCACAGCTCAGATTTACACTTTAGCAGTCTATTTGCTCATTCTCCTCTGGGAATTACCTACAAACACTTTTGTACAACCAAGGAATAAGTGAATTATTCTCCAGCAGCCTAACAAATTCAGACAAATGTTGAACCTCCTCTTACCTCTGCCATCCAGTGCAAGATATTCCCCCTGGATGCTTGACTTGAGATGTTAAAGCCCTCAAGGATGTTCAGTGCTGTGATCAGTGCAGGACCTGCATGCGGAGGTGGGGGAGTCAAAACAAGATGACCTGTGAAGGGAGGAAGAGAGAAATGAAGTTCCATTTTTAGACACTGTTCAGTGATAATTCTTTCCCATAAAGTAGTGTTCTTGAGGATGGAGAAACCTTTTCAGATTTGGGGAGATAATTAAAAAGTGTTTCCTAAAATATTCTTGTTGTGTCTTTCTGTTTCTTTAAGATGCATAAAGGAAGTCCAGAGAGGGATGTTTCTTTACATCTGAAATTCAATTCTTGTTGGTTGGCTGTGTGGTTTCTGGACTTGAGTATGGCTAAATGGAGATGAAATGGGTTTGTAATGTTACAGCTGTAAGGAGAGTGAATACAGGGATTTCTATAAGAGTATGATATTTTAAAAACTTTTTGCATAAAACAAGCTTTTCTCCTTCATAGATCAACTTTGGGAGTCATCTTCAGATGTAGGCAGCAGTGTGTGGTCCAGCTACATCTAGATATTGCATCAATATGTGACCATGTTGCATCTTTACATAGTAAAGTTCTATCAAAACACAGTGGGTCACTACCAAGGAAAAAAACAGGCCCATTTGAAAGTGCTAGAAACCTCCTGAACCTCCTCTGATGCATCAGGCTCAGTAGGCAACAGAAGGAATCTCCCAGGAGGGCTTTTCTGCAGATGCTGTTACAGACGCTGTCACCTCCTGCCAGATGAAGCAAACTTTTAACTGCAGTTGTGTGGCAGTGGGTCAGGCAGCAGCGTATACCTCGATATACCGTGTGGACAGGATTCTCCACTATGACGCTGTAATTGCTGAAGTCTTCCTCCACCAAGACTCCTCCGTAGTTGTGCACCTGAGTGGGAAAACAAGGCAGCGCATGCTGAGAAAGCTGGGTCAAGGCTTTCTGCATTCCTCATGCTGGCCTGGGTGAGCAATTACCATGTTGTTAAATACCAGTGAGATTCCTGAGCACTTTCAGTGCAATCCAGGTGCTAGTTTTTTCAGGATCTCTTGAAAAATCTGTGTTTTCATGGCCTTGGTGGCCTGGCTCACCATTCACTACCTCTGGAAGATCTGCAGCTCACCTCCAAAAGCCCACCTGCTAAGCTCACTCTAGCTGTGCTGAAGAAGTTCTGCCTACCCATGAGGATGGGGACTTGCACTGCCTTGCAGCCTTCTCCCCCCCTCCCAGGTGGCAAGGATGAGTATGTTAAAAGTTATGAAGCATTTGACTACTTTCAGGAAGGACCCTGGGTGCAGAAGATGCCTATCACAAGAAACCTTTAGCCCTCAGTTCCCATCCTATTTTTATTTATTTCAGGTGATAGAAATGTTGATGTACCCTTGTCTTTCTATAATACTTTCCCAGAGGAAGAACTTACTGGTTTTGGTAATTCTCATGTATGCAGTACAGGTGGGTAATTCCCTCCACTGCAGGTCCTCTATGGTTGAATCATGATGGAAATGGACCATCACTCTGCTGGCCTTAAAATCCCCGGACACAAGTAACACACTCAGTCAGTATACAGGTGGTACTGTGCTCATGAGCCACCTCGTGTCTTTCTCCCAAGAGAAGCCATGCAGGCTGTTAAGAGGTTCTGCTAGGGTGAGTCCTCTGGATTTCCATCCAGAAACACCTGACTTGGCAGGAAAACTTCTCCAGCAGAAGAGGTGGAATCACTGAAGCAGGAAAGCTAAAGTAGTGCGTATCTAGAGGGGTCAGCACGTCAAACCACCCCAAAACTGCAAAAGAACTTGTAGCTCCTCTGTGGAGTGCCTGTTCCCTTCCTAAGGCGATCCTAGAGAGCCAGCCATGTTGCTCTCAGCGGCTGAGATCAGCAGGCAGTTGCCCGTGCCAGGAGCTCCTGGAGCTTGGCCAAAGGAGAGCTGGGGTGAAGCAGCAGGGTATGGGGCAGGTGGAGTCAGAGGGCGCAGGAAGGACAGAAAACCCATTCAGCCACACACTGCAGACACCATCTCAAATTCCCTGGATAGCACTTTTCTGCACCAGTGCCTTCCCAGCTCATGATAGAAACAAAGGGCAGGGTGTTTCGGAGTTTTACCAGCCCTTCCTTCGCTGAAACAATAAACATTGTGAAGCTGATGTGGGAAGCCAGCACTTTGCTCTGCAACTGCATCTGGACTAGCACACTTGATCCAGAGCCTGCTGAGGTTCTTTGTGTTGCAACCCTGGGCCTTGCTCCTCCATGGAGAGCTTGCATTTCCCAGCAGCAGCCCTCAGATCAGGGGAGCAGAGTGATAAAGCAGCGTTAGGCTGTGGAGATGCACCACAAGCTAGGGACTTCTGTTCATTGTTCTCTGCCTCTGCTGTGGTCCATGTGAACCATAGGAGAAGGTTTCCTAACACAGAGATCACATGTCTAAGGTTTGAGCTGAGTAAGCCCAGCCCAGATTACTGACAACGTGTTGAAGGAGCATCATCTGAACCATGATGGCAGGGGGAAACAGTCCCACTAACCACTCTGACTGCAGTTACACAGGTATAAAGTAGATTTCCAGTATAATTTACATAAAAATTGTCTTAGTATGCTCATAAATATTCATCACCACTCCCACTCTGGCCACTGTAGTTTGTTTTGTTTTGTTTTGTTTTGTTTTGTTTACTGGAATAATTCCTTGTTGTTGCCTTCTTTTCTTGAGCACCTCCAGCAACAGGAGTTGAAATTGGGCAAACCTAAGTGGAACCAAGACTGTCTGATCCTCCACCCACAAAGCTCACAGTTTTGTTTTCAAATCATCCTCTCAGAGCCTGTAACTCACATGGTCCCATTAATGACAACAATTTTCTTCTCACCAGTGGAGCACCTCTCTAATAAGGAGTGAGGAGCTGTCATGAACACTGCCTTAACACAGCCTGGAGTAGGAAGAGGGTTTTTTTTGCCTTCACAAAAACAGTCTGCCCTGGTTATAGAGAAAGGCATGGGTTTCTTTTCTGTAGGCCGTAGAAATGATCTGTGTGTCACTTACACCGCTGCAGCAACAAGGACAGGAGAGAAAAAGGAGACTGTGTGCATTTGTCCCCATTGTTGCACTGACACCTGGCTACAGCTTATCTCCAGGTGTTTTCCCAGCTTAAAGAGGTGATGTGGCAGGTGGCATTCCCATCCCAGGCTGTACTGTGCCCTGGCCTTGGGCAGAGACAAGGACAGATGTGTCTCACCTCAGAGATGATCTCCTGGGTCAAGTTGCTGCTGTAGATGGCTGATGCCCCTTCTGCTCCCACCAGCTCCAAAATGGCTGCGAGGTCCAGGCGCCTCACAAACATGCCAGGCAGCAAAGGCTGGCCGTCTGGCAGGAAGATCTCCCGGAATTTGTCAGAGTAGTTCAGGTCCTTCAGTTCAGTCAGAGCTTTGGCTGTGGGTGAGAAGGGGAGGGCCAGGACATCCAGAAACCACAGGATGCATGGACATGCAGGGGACCTGGGGACTTGCTGCTGCCTCTTGCCATTTCCAAAGCAGCAAGCCAAACCACAGGGGGGTGGATTGCATCCCCACTGCAGCTAGGAAGGAAACCCACAGAAACCCCACCACCTCCCCACCAGCCCTGGGGAAGGGCTCCAGGTTATCTGTCACCACACTCCCCTCTTGTAGACCCCTGCTTTGACTCACTCACCTCCCACCACCACCCATTTCCAGTTCCAAAGAACTCTGATACCCCACGCACAATCTCCTACTCCCTCTCAAGCCCTGCCAACAGCCTTGCACCCTTGTGGTGGCCTCCTCTGTGCTGAGCAGCCACCTCGACTCCCCAGCACGTGCTCACCCAAGTCATGTGTGACATTAAACCCATCCTGGGCGACAGCAGCCACGAGGCCCAGCAGCTTTGACCAGGGAAGCCTGCCAAAGGAGAGCAGAGGAGGAGCCGCGTGTCTTGGAGGTGCGTGGCACAGCCGGGGGAGCGGGCAGAGGCTGGCCTCTGCACCTGGGGACTCTCAGCACACCAGGCTGCAGGGCCAGTTGTGGCCAAAATGATCACTGAGCTTTGTTGTTTCTTTTCAGCAGGATCATCACAGTGATCCGTGTTGTACCCCAGAGGAAATGACAATGCAAGGATGGGGAAATGGGCATCTCTGCAGCAAAACCTCATATTCCTGAGCAGTTATTCAGACTCTCCCTTTTGCTGTCCCTGTAGGGCAACAAGGACAACCACATTTCTCAGTGTCTAGCTAAAGAGAGAGCTGAAAAATGTATGAAAATGCATGAAAATATTCTGCACATATTTCTAAGATAACATTAACTGTCTGTCTTGTTAGAAAACATTTGCCAGAATTTCACTTTGCAGAAAACCTGACCAAGCTGATTTCTTTATTTTATTAAATAAAACACTAAAACATGAAAGTACTTTTCAAGACAAGCCTACAACTACCCCCTTACTAATGTTTTTGACTAATGGCTGAGAGCACAGTCTGATGGTGAGGGGCTGCATACTCCCAGCTCCCCGGGGACCATGGGGTACAGCCTGTGCAGGGCAGAGGGCTTACCTCCCATGCAACCGGTGCGCCTGGTGCATGCCTTGTATCATGCCTGGCACCCCCACCAGCAGACCTGGCTGTAGAAAAGGAAGGACGAAAAAGAAGAGTGGAGTCTCCTTCCTGGGAGGACATGGTCCCCAGTGGCAAGTCAAGGAGCTGCAATTCATGCTCACATGGAAGGTGTTTGCATGGTCTTCAGGAGAGGGGAAGGGGTCTGTAGCAAGACACTAAATTAGGGAATAAGCCCTTGGAAGGAAAGAGTAAACTTCAATGCCAGAGTCAGCCCAACTTGGTGAGGAGAAATAACCCAGCAGAATGACACAGGGCCTTGCTCCCTCCTGGAACTTCTGTTCTCCCAGCTCCCCCCTGCTGGAGGGAGATGCCTTATTCCTTGCCTGCGCCCCAGCGGACCTCCTTGCTCCCCAAGTCCTACACACTCCAGGCATTCCAGGGATGATGAAGGAGTGTTTCCCCCGGGCTCCCCATGTCTGCAGTGCATGGACGTCCCATGGTGGAAGAGGTCTCCAGGCACTTCCCTGGGCATCTCCCACTGGGCCCAGGAGCTGCTGGGAGAGAACAGCTGGGGACACCAGCCAACTCTGGCCCTGAGGGAGGGCTCCTCACCTTGGTGTCCTTCTGCAGGTCCCCTTCCAGCGGGATGCCCAGGGGAGCCACCTCACGGAAGTCGATCACCTGGCTCCAGTTCTTCCGGATGTCATGGACCAGCATCACCCCACCCCTGTGGCAAAAGCAGGGTCATGGCACGGCACCATCCGTCCCGGCTGCAGCCGCTGCCATAAAGCCAGTACAAAGCATGGGTCTGGGCTGACTGAGCCTGCAGCAAGGCTGGGTCAGTCCCTGACAGCCTGGCCAGAGAGCCACTGGCTCTGTTCCACTGCTGGGCGGGGACTGTGTGGGATTTTCTTTCTAATACCAGCTGTTTTGCAACAAAGCAGGTGCTTTGCTTACAACGGAGCAACCTCCTGCCCAGCTTGGAGGAGCTATCAGGTGGTTTTATGCAATGCTCCCGGAACCTCCTGTGAAGCCAAGTGCACAGGGCCCATGCGGGTGCCAGCCCAGGGATGTACCAGGAGCAGGAGGGGAGTCAGGGCCGGCTGGACTCAGGCCTTGGGCTCCTGCTAACAAGAAGTAGAGTTTACAGAGGGAAATGCTCAATCTCTGCAGGTGCTGGGATTGACCCTGGGTGCTGTGAGCTGCTGACACCCCGCACGGGGGCTCAGTCATCCACAGTCACTTTTCAACTCTCAAGCCTGCGACTGGGACTGTCCTGGCAGCTCCTACCGCAGGCACAGAAGTTCCCTGACAGGGGGCTCTGTCCCTTGCTGCCACGTTGGGGCCTTTCAGTGGCTGCAGCCTGGGGGAAGGTCAACGTCCCTGTGCAGACGTGGACACGTCCACTGCCTGAGGCCAGAGTCCTGGTCCTGCATGCTGTAGCTTGGCAGGACAGGAGCACACATGGGGAACCAATGCACTTGAGCCCACCCACAGATGGCAGTGGTCACCACCTACCCGCCAATGCCCGACACATGGGGGTTCACTATTCCCGCGCAGAGGGCTGAGGCGATGGCTGCATCCACCGAGGAGCCCTGCTTGTTGAGCACCTTGATGCCCAGGGCTGTGCAGTGGGCAGCGTCCGTCACCACGGCACCATGCTGGAAGATCTGCCAGAGAGAAGACAGTTGTACCAGGCTTTCAACCCGCTTCGGCCAGGTAGCCACAGGGTCAAGCTGCTCCGCTCCCAACAGCCACATTTTGAATTCCGGTAAGAAAGCAAACAATCAAAAAAATGCAAAACTCCCTTTCTGGATTTGCAGCCAGGTCTGCCCTGATAGGCATGAGGTGGATAAGATGACCATGATGATCGGCTGCCCCTCAGGCTACAGCTGAAAATGTTCTGCAGTGTATTTTTCCTGAGGATGGCATGACCCCACGACCACGCTGCCTTTGCTCTGCAGAGGAGCACTGCTTCAAGGGAGGGTTTTGCAGAAGGATCAGCTCTCATTTCAGCAATTTCCCTGCACAGATCCTTCCAGAGATGGGCCCTGACATATGGATCCCTAAAACTCTGCAAGTGGAGATGCACAGGCATTACCTCCTGCTGTTCTAAGAGCAGCTCTTGAAAAGCATTCACATCTGGCTCTGACTATGGCTGGAGACACACCAGTGGGGCTGCCTGCTGCCCCCACTTCACCCCCAGACCTGCCGGGCACAGCCCCAGCACGGTGCAGGAGCTCAGACCTCAGTCTGACACAACCAATCGCCCCCAGCTCCTAAAAAAAGCAACTTGTAAAAGCTTTCAGACAACTCAGGATATTCTATGATTCTATGAATTTAGGACAGAATTGCTGAGAGAGGGACTCAGCACCCAGGGTCTCACTGACACCTACCAGGACTAAACCACTGGCAAGGAGGGAGATGAGGGAACCTCTCCTGTTTTCAGAGCCAAAGCCCACAGCATGCTGCAAAGCCAGTTTCATCTTACCTGAGGGTCCCCAAAATAGATCTGCATGATCAAGGCCACTGTGACCCCTGTGGCGAAGGTGAGGCAGGCAGTGATGATGACAGTCAGCCCGTCCTGCCGGCAGCTGCAGTCTCCGGAGAATGGGTCTTTGCTGGTCTCCCGCAGAGGGGACACATCCTGGCTGCCCATCTCCGAGGAGGACGAGGGCAGGCGCTGGAGACGCGCAGACTTCAGGAAGGAGTCTGGGTCTTTGTGAGCAGCAGGGAGAAAACAAGGGTTAGGTATTGAGCAACAGAGGGCTCCTGTTGCAGTGTTTACCCAGCACTAACATTACATGGAGCTGCATCCAGCAAGGGTATTACCTTCCCCAATGATACTAGTTCTCAATAGACTTTCTGGCTCAGATGCTGCTCTGGGCTGTTTTATTGTTTCCTTCCTTTAGCTCTACCTATTCCAAGATGAATTCCCTGGAGACTAAGAGGGAAAAAACAACAACAACAACAACAACAACAACAAAACATGGCTGACTTGCAAACAGGTCTCAGAAATGCATCAGGACTGAAGAAGAGGAAATTCATATTTGAAACAGCAGCAGCCTTATTTGGAGCTGTGCTTGAGCATCTGAGCAAAACAGAGGCCCAGGCACAGGAAACATCCACTGAAGCATGACAAAGTGGGGGCAGAGAAGAGCAAACCTTCAAACTGGACCTCAGCAGGTCCTCCAGGCCTGGCTGCAGGACAGGCTCTGCTTGAATTCCTTCCTCTGGCTGATGAGGTCCCCTGTGAGTTCCAGCTGTGTGCTGAATGCCCACCCCTGAGGTGGTGAATACGATGGGAAAGAGTTTTGGCCAGGCAGCAAGTCTCAGGGTGACCAAAAGGTCCAAAACATGCCTTGACTCTCTGCCCGGATCAGATGCTGCCTTTGAGGTGGAGAGGAGGCCTGCTGAGCACACCCAGACAGCATGGATGGGACCATCCTTGATGGGCACCACACGGCCCCGATCAGCTCAGGGCAGCCAGGAGGTCCTGGGGCTTCCCAAAGATGAGCAGGGCAGGAAGAGGAGCACCCAGCAGCAAGGGCAAGGAGGTCAGGACTGCTCCCCAGCAGTCTGCAGTGGGGCTGGCCTGGGGGACCGTGAGCTGCTGGGGCCTAGAAGGAGTTTGGGGCATGAACCTGGAACTTTGGCTGGGGAGGTGAAGGCTGCAGGGTCCCTACAGGCCAGCTCGTTGCTCGCTCGGCAGACATCCAAGGGGTGGTGATGGTGGTGGCAGGGTTGTGTGCCCGTCCTGGGGCTTTTATATTCTAGGATCATTTCTGGTTTTGGTTACAAGCAAGTAGAAAGCCCCACAGCCCCGCTGCACCTCTGCCTCCTCTGTCAGCAGCACCTCCCTGGGGGCTGCCACCCTGTCCTGTGACAGTACCCCAGGGCCATGCTCAGCCCCAGGCAGGTCCCTGGGACCAGGCAGGGGGGTGGCAGCTCTAATTTCAGTAGCACTGCGACCAGGAGTAAGTCCACACAGCCAGTGAATCTCCTTGGAGTGAGATTAATCCCCTTCACACCGCAGGGACCCAGGAGCAGGGCTGGCAAGGCCACGGAACTGGCACGTCTGGTCCGAGCATGTGGAGCTGCAGCGTGTGGGCAGGGGGACCCGCTGAGGGCAAAGGGCTGGGGTGTGGGGTGAGGGCTGGCGGGGGTGGCAGAGATGCCCTGGCAAGGGGTGTCATGCACAGCCACAGGCACCCCACAGGGCCTTGGGCAGCTCACTCTGTGTGGTCATGGGTGCTGCATGGTGTACTGGGTCTGGCTGGGATGTTAACTTTCCCTGCAGCAGCCCATACAGTGCTGTGTTCTGCACTTGTAGCTAGAACAGCAGTGGTATCGCTCCAGAGTTGTGTCTGCTGCTGAGCAGTGCTGGCAGGACTCCCTCTACCCCCCAGAGCCAGCAGGCTGAGGGTGGGCAAGGTGAGAAAGGAACGTCACCAGGGCAGCTGACCTAAACCAACCAAAGGGATATTCCATACCGTATGGTGTCACACCCAGCAATAAAAGGTGAAAAAGGGAAGAAGAGAGGAGGGGTGGGCTCCCATTGCAAAAACGTCTGTCCTCCCAAACAATGGCTACATGCATTGAGGCCCTGCTGCAAGGACATGGTCAAGCATTGTTCATTGGTGGGAAGTAGAGAGTAATTTCTTTCCTCTGCACTTCCACATGGCCTTTGCTTGTTGTTTTCTTTTCTTTTCTTTTCTTTTCTTTTCTTTTCTTTTCTTTTCTTTTCTTTTCTTT
>CM021784.1:1070255-1095694 GCA_011076525.1 Nettapus auritus
GCCAGCCCGGCCCCGCGCCGGGCACCCCGGGCCCGGCCCCGTCGCTCGCTGCGGTGCCGCCGAGCCCCGGGAAGGCCCCGGAGGAGGAAGGCCCCGGAGGAGCCTCCGCGCGCCCCGCGGCGAAGAAGCGCGGCCCGGCCGCAGCCGCTCCCGGCCGGGCCCGGGGCCGCCCCCGGTCCGCCAGGCTGCCGAGGCACGACAGCCGAGGAGCCGCCGGCCGGCGTCAGGGGGAAGAGGCTGGGCCGGGGTCGTTGGGTGGCTCCCCCGCGCTGCCGGAGCGGGGCGCGCCCCGCCGTAGGGCGGCTTTGCCCCAGGAAGACGAGCGCGGAGGCCGGAGGGGGAGGCAGTCCTTGAACTTCCTCGATGCTTCAGTGGCTGACCTAAAAAATACCAATACAATAACTGGAAGATGGAAGAGGTTGTTTCGCTCTGGGCTGACCGAAACACCGTGCAAATTAGTCCCCTGTACCACTATGACAACGCAGGACTGTCTCTCTCAGCTTCACACATGCCGCTTAGCTGCTAAATCTGCAAAATTCATCCTTTGCCCTGGTTTATCCTGGACATCTGCTGCTTTTGTAAACAGAACATGTTGAATGATGATGGGCTGTTTGGCTCTGGGAAGGCCCCTGAGGTTCGTGTCCTGCTTGCCTCCAAGGAGCTAGCTAATGCCCCCGCCCTTCCCAGGCCCACACAAGAAGCTCTCCTGACTTGCTTAACGCTTCTTGATGCACGCAGATGTAAACCTAACCATTGCTGTGGCAGTGGTTTTGCCCATGCTCTCCAGCAGCCTGAGGGGATAATGGGCACAACCAGATAAAGGCTCATGGGAGGACTGTTTGGCTTTTGCAAGCCAGTCTCAGCCTGCCTTGTTTTCACAGATCTCTCCAGTGTTCCCATCCCCAGGAGTTGGAGGTGGTCCCTTCCCCACCACAGCATCTCCTCCAAGGCTGGGAGCTTTGTGGATACTGCATCCTCCTACACTCACTTGTCTGGCAGAGTATTAACAGACATCTTGAAATTAAACACCCTAGGAAGTAGAATCACAGAATATCCCAAGTTGGAAGGGACCCACATGGATCATCGAGTCCAGCTCCTGGCACCACACAGGTCTACCCAAAACTTCAGACCAAGAGCATAGTCCAAACGCTTCTTAAACTCCCAACAGGCTTGGTGCCATGCCTACATCCCTGGGGAGCCTGTTCCAGTGCACGACCAACCTCTCGGTGAAGAACCTTTTCCTGATATCCAGCCTGAACCTCCCCTGTTGCAGCTTGACTCCATTCCCTCGGGTCCTATCACTGGTCACTAAAGAGAAGAGATTGGTGCCTGCCCCTCCACTCCCCCTCGTTAGGAATCTGCAGACCATGAGGTCTCCCCTCAGCCTCCTCTTTTCCAGGTTGAACAGGCCCAGTGACCTCAGCCACTTCTCGTACACCTTCCCCTCTAGGCCCTTCACCACGTTAGTAGCCCTGCTGTCCCAGTTCTCAGTGAGTATCATCCCCAGTTGTCTGGTCTGTGACGTGATGTAACAGTGCTTGAAGACATAGCTCTACTTCACACTTCTCGGGCTTTGACCCTGCTTGGCCCAGATCAACCCAGCTCTGTCCTCTACTAGTCTTATGTTTGCTGGTGAACCAAACCAAACCATCTCTGACAACTGCATATGGATGAATCCCAGCAAGCTGCAAGCACAGCCTCTGCAAGCTTGGAAATCAAGCTGGGAAAATGCAGATGACACCTCCATGGAGCAGACAGACTCTGAAACCTCAGTGTGCTCCATCCTCAGCAGACACTTTGATTTAAGGACATCCCAAGCTCCGTTACACAGTGATAGCAGTAGAACTCCTTTGCTGGACCAAAACCACAGATAACAAACACACCATGCTGTGTACTCAGCCATAACCACTGCAGAGCTACACTGCAGCTGTTACAGCTGGGGTCTGACAGCTCTACAAAGACCTCAAAAAGCTTCTGCCAGTTCCACACCAGCTCCTCGCCTCACAATGAAGTCAGGGAATATCTCCCTCATGCTCCTTCCTGCCAGGAACCCACAGCTTTCCGCTGAGAGCCAAAGTGATACTCCTGCATTGCTGCATCCAGCAGTGAGTTTCACAGAGCCTGCAAGGAGCACAGCCTCCTCTCTGCACCATCATGTGGACCCCGAAGGATGTGGCCTCCTGATGGAACTGTGTCCCAACAGCTGCAGCTTGCACAGCTTAGCTCTCTGACTCCTTTCCTCCACTAGTCACAGCTCCATGGCAGCAGACTCCCACCAGCCATCAGCTTAGTCACCCTCTCTTCAAGGAGGGGGGAGAGCAAAGCAAGCACGCTCATCGTGCCAGTACCAAAACTGCTGAGCACAATGGTGCTGTCCAGAGCCACTGCACTGCCTCATCCTGGCTGTTGCTGCTTTTCATGCTGTCACCTCCATGTTTTCTCCTAGACCGTTCCTGTCAGTCCCCTGAGGCTCTGCAAAAATACCTCATTTTTACCGTGCTCATCACTGAAAGATGCTCAGCTTGACTCTGTAGGCTGCCCCATCCCCTTGGGCTTCTTAAAGTTGATCCCATTTCTTTCAGAGCAGATGTTAATTCTCTTAGAGACCAGCACCAATGGAACTTGATTCCAGCCACTGAGGTACTCCTTAAAGCAGAAACCTTAAGATATTAAGAACTTGCCATTTAGCAACTGCAGTCACCAACGTAAATTACCAGGAGCTCCGAGGAGACCCAGAAACCAGTGTCTCTTCCACGTGGTCACAGTCCTCAACAGAGGATCCTCCTCAGCTCAGGCTGGCAGCTTCAGTCCAGCAGAATAGTGTAGAACTGCAAGGACCAAGAAACTGAACTGGTGAGGCTGTGAGCAATTGAGGCAAAAGGCAGATAAGCAACTCTCCTGTTTTCCACTCTTTCACTCTGCAGGTTTCACAGTGGTGCTTGAAGTCATGCCCTGGACCAGACGGGGGCATGCTGCAATGCAGCAGTGGCTCTGCCCTGCGTGTCACCATGCAGGGGCTGAAGAGGCAGAACAGCTTATACAGAGGCAACATGTGGCTTAACCTTCTTAATCACCCATTAAGGCATGGATATAAGCATTAGCTACCTACTTACACTAGAAATGTTTCTAGCCACTCCTGAAAGCATTGCAGTCAAGCCTACAACACAAGAGACCTACGAATCCCAGAGAACTGCTAGCTGAAATATTATCAAAATTAGAACTCTTCACAAATCCCGCACTCCCGACATTTTGCAGAACTTCAAAGACCAGAGCATACAGAAGCATACATTTATTACAGCATTTCAAGTATACAGTGATGTTACTGATGGCTGAGATGCAAACGATGCCAGTAGGAAAGGCTGACCTAGAACTAGCAGGCTATGTAATTCTCATGGGAGATTAATGCTTTCTTTTCCTCTTATTTCAGCTGAAAGCATCAGACTGAAAGGTTGAGCAAGTTTAGGGATGGGGAGAGCCAATATAGAAGTTTCATTTAAATGAGATCATTTAAATTGGCAGCTTTTACGTAGCAGAAGCCGTCTGCTATTGCACTCTTCCCTCTGCATCCCAAGGATCTAAGATAGCCGGGTGTGTCGTTTTCACCAAAAACAGACAGCATTTTCCCCGGCAGGAATGGAGGCCTGCATAGGAGGGTGATTCTGGAGCCCCAGCTCAGCACTTGGAGAGTTAGATCCCTGACTTTGCACAGTCACATGTAAGAACCAAGCCGCAGGACTTCCGCCAACAAGAAGGTAACACAGACTTTCAGCAAAACCATACCAAAACTATCAACTCCTAAGGCAGCTTTAGGTCAGTATTCTTTTTGGGTGCAGCACGAGCTGCAGCACAAGCTCTTTAGAAAAACGAGGACTACACGGCAGCTAGACTGCAAGGTCCTCTGGCAAAAACAAGGACTGTGCATGCTTCCCAAGATCTACATCTGAAATACAGGTCCTTACAAATATTTTAAAGCAGAGACTACTCCCCCATTGATGCACAAATTCCCAGGAACTAGGGAAGAACTGAGCTATGAAGTAACCAACTCGGACCAGAGATAATGCACTGTGTATTGAATGTGCCTGATTTGCAAGCTAGTAATTCTGCATTTCAGATATTAGCTGCCTCAGCTGTGTGTTAGTCTCTTGCATTAATTAGCACTGAGCATCAGAAGCCAGCTGAAATCAAGAATTTAAAACAAACAGAATTTACATACCTCAGAGTGACTGTTCTCCAAGACTGCTGAGCTCTGAGGTAAATGCTGGCAACTTCAGAGTCAGGCCAGCAGAACGCAGCTGTGTTTCCAAACCTCCCAAACACATCTCACAAGTTAAACATTCACTAACCCAATTAATCACAACTCACTCTAGCGAAGTTGCTTTAAGAATTTGTCTTCAGCAAAGAAGACATTTCAGCATTTGAAAGTTCTGGTGAACAAATGATCTGCAAGTAAAACAATTAGAAATGGTAACGACACAGTCTGTTTAATCAAATCGGATCCGATTACTACAAAACATGCTGAGGACAGCCACTGAACTCATACCCTGGATGCTGCAGTGCCTTCCTCCCACGTACCCTACGATCACTTTTTTAAAACTGTCTAAAGGACAACAAATGGAAGACAAGTCAGGATGTAACGACAGATTTCAAATGAAGGAGCACACACACATTAAATTAACGGATACAACCTTCAGCATACAGGAGTTTGATACTGTAGTCCCAACGGACAGCAATACAGTTACTGGCTAGAGTTGCAGAAAGTTCAAAATCTGAACAGTCTCGAACCGCTTCCAAAAATTCCAGTGGCTTTTTAATAGTTCCAGTAATTAACAGGTATATAAAATGGAGACGGACTGGCTTCTCCAGCAGAAGAGTTGGGGCTCTTCCATTCTAATTGGACCGCTGGTACAGAAGGGAGTTGATTTGACTTCCCCAACCTTCCCACCAGTCTGCCAGAGATTATGATTTATTAAAATCTTCTTGATTTACTGACAACTGATTTACCAGACAAAAGCTGCAGACTGCGTCAATCATAGTGGATGGCAGTATAGAAGATGATCCAAACAACCTGTGGAGAGGAAAGGAAGGGAAAATTGTTTTCATGCCTCTGAAAAGGTTAAAACACTTAAGCCTTGCCCTCAGCTGAGCACTGGGGACTGACTTCTAGCTTTGAGATAGTATCAGATACATTAGGGCCACCGTACACCACAAATGGTGGCTTTCCATCTGATTGGCTTCCGGAGTGACTAACCTATCTACAGTAAATCCCATGACAGTCTCTCTAGTGATTTAGAAACACCACCAAATCAAGCCATGAGCACATTCAGGGACTTGTGGAAGGGCAGTAACGGGAGAAAATGTAAAGAACCCGAAATATCAGCGGGTATTATCTAGAGCAGTTTGGGTATGCCTAGCTGAAACTGCGAGGACAGGGTAGCAGTGTATCTGGGACAGAGGAAGGGATGGCATAAAAGTAGTAGATGCAGAAACACAGCAGTCCGCTCTCACTTCCTTTCTGACACTGAAATCCCGTGCATTAATACTGTGTTATTTCATAACCAACAGACAACAGATTTCAGGCTTCTCTTTCCCACCGATCTCATTAGTGAACACTAACACATCTCTTTCTACCAGTGCCGCCGCACCTGCTTTTCTTCCAGGCCTTTTCCCTCACAAAGTTCACACAATTCACAAATCAAGTTAAAGTGAGACATTACCAGAAACAGTGCAAAAGATGTCATGAATCCTTCCTTCGTCAGCTCCCACGTGCCACCATACTCCTCCTCATCTATCTGCTGGAAGCTGCTGAAGTAGAGGTACAGAACACCAGCATTGATCAGACAGAATCTGGAAGAAAGCGATTAGGAACCGTCATTTTCCAGGACCCAGAACCCAATATACCATCCAGCAACATGTGAAGTTTCCTTCATACACAGCACAGAGCAAGTGAAAAGGAACACCATTCCTGCAACTCTCCCCAGGCAGCTCGGTGACTTCCTCCGAACAGCTCCTCCAAGTCAGCTTGTACAGCATGCTGGTTTGGTGACGTTCACCTCACAAGGCAAAACAGGACTGACAGCAGTCAACCAACAGCGATCAAAAGCTGGAAATATCAGCAGATGTGCAAACCCTGCAAGCTCTCCTCTACTGCAGGTAGGCAGCAGTCCTGCTGCGACACAGAATCCGATTTTCTTTCACGCGCCCCTCGGTCCTGAGGCTGCCAAAAGGGAAGAGTGTCAAGCTCTGCACTCAGTGTTAAACCCTTTTGTCAGGGGCTCACGACCACATGCCGGAGATGAGAACTGCAGGTTCCGTACCGCCCTCAGAGCCGTAGCACTGGGGTTCAACTTAAGGCAAGTCTTAGCACTCCGTAGTCTGCACCAACAGTTATGCTGCAATGGAAACCAAAAAATGGGGCCTCCTACTTTTTCTTAGAACAGTCTGGAATTATACCACCCCAGCTGAGACAACCTGGGAAGAAACGAGTACATTTCCTGGAAAGAAAACTGTGTAGGAAAGACAATACTGGGAGACTCGGGAGACTGGCAGCAAGCTGCAAACAGCTGTTCAACTGCATACCACAGAGAAACCATGGACACGGTTCTAGAAGCTTTGAGTTTCCCATCTGACACCACACCGCTTTTCTTTCTAACATTTAGCCCAGGAATTGGCTGATGTGCCTGAAGGTGTCTCATGAATTAATGGATGACTAAGTGGGAACAATGCTTCCCAACCACTCCACATCTATTACCAGGAGCAATTCAATTGAACTGTTTGCACGTAGCTACTGAGTTCCTGTTAAGGCACCACAGCTTTGCAGCACGTCCGTGCATTTCAAATTGCATTTTTTTTCCTTAGAGACCCTCCCTCCACTTCCTTGCCATAGCTGGGGCACGCAGGAGCGGAGCCCTTGACCAGGCAGAGACATTTGCAAACCACTACACCTGAGAGCAAACACAACTTTTGCCCCCCCACAAAGTTAGGGGAGAAGGGCTGTGCTTTTCCACCCCTGGTGTCCCTCCAAAGGCTTACCGGTGCATGCCAGTGCCAAGCACACTTTTGTTTCATAACTCAGAGTGCTCAGCCTGGGGGAGGTGACAAATCCCATGTCCTGGTGGGGGTGTGACGTGCACGCACCCTTCTAGACGCTTTTGAAGGAGAAGCTGCCCCTCTTGTCTACTAACAGTGCCTCCTCTCCAGGGATGGCTCCTGACTCAAAGGGAAGGACTACCTCCCCTTTCCCCCGTGTGCCTTACTTCTTAAAGCCCTGAGAAGCATTTACGGGAACAGGCCACAAGTCAACTGAGCTTCTTATTCCCTTCTTCCACCTCTGCCCCCCTTTAACAAGGATAAGCAAATATATCAAAAAAGGGAGAAAAAAACAGCGATAGTTAGGTCAAGGACAGAGAAAGAGGCCGATGACAACATGTTGTAATTAGTATGAAGTTCATTACAACAAACAGTCTGGAACGCGATGCTGGATTTAAGGCACGTGGCAGACACAGACACTGCATTTGGCCACTCCGATGTTTATAACACAAGCTTAAAGCAGACAAGGAGTCAAGTCCAAATGTGGGAAAGTACATGAGACAGAAAAGGAAATAAACCTTACATTGCTATTCCCACGAATCCTTTCAGAGGAACTACTCCCCAGATGATTCCCAGAATAACTGCGATGATCTGCCGGAACCAGTAGATCACATCTAAAAACTCATCCTGAGGAGATAAAGCAAAATAAAGGTTTTGGCATTTATTATGTTTCCTTTTTTTTTTTTTTTTTTTTTTTTAAAGCCATCATATGGCTGACAAGTGAAACTTTATCACTGAACGCTACTCCATTAGAAGCTGTATGTAAGATGTCGTATTCAGAGCAAACAAAGCAGTCACAGTATCACGCACCCTGGACATTTCTGCTTCCAGATTCAATACGTGGTTTTGTCCTCTAATACACTAGCTGCAGCAACAAAGCAGCATCTAAGGTCGCTGTTTGCTACAGGTTAAATTCTGTAAAAATTCACCAGAATAACACATAAAAGCTTCTTGGAAGTTTTAAGACTGTTGGAGTCGCTCTTAGCGGCCCCGGCCCTCTCCTCCCCGGCAGAGATCACGGGCAGCAGGCAGCTCTGTGCCAAGCCCAAACTGCAAACCAGGGCACGGGACCTCCCACGTCCCATAACCGCCCTGGGATCCTTTCCCAGCAGCAGCGAAGCGGGCAGTGCTGCCCGCCCGCAGTGCTGACACCACCCTCAGTGCTGCAGCCGCACGCTGCCGGCTCGCTCTTTGTATAAAATTCCCTCCACTGCTATTTTTTTTCGGTCGTGGTCCAGGATGGGATCGCCCGGGAGCCGCGTCGGGTGAAGTTACGGCCGCTTACGGAAGCCGCTGAATTTCTCGGTCATTTCAGCCTTCAGCGCGCACCCGGCTGCGGGCACGGCCTGCCGGCCTTCCCCTTGCTAACCCCGAACCTCCCGCCCGGCCCATCGCAGCGGGACGCGGCCAAGCAGCCGAGACCCCCGCGGACTCCACGCGCGACAGCGGCTGCTACAGGCGACACCGTTCCGCGGCCGCCCCCGGGGCAGAGCGGCGCCCGGCCCGCTTCCGCTCCGAAAGGCGAAGGCCGGGGGTCGGGCCCCGCCCCGCCGCCCCCCCGCACCTTGTCGTGCCAGGCGGAGTCGCTGCGCAGAGCCCTGCCCCAGGCCGAGCCCCGCGGCCCCGCGCCGCCGTCGGGCACCGCGTGCTGCTGCGCGTGCGGCGGCTCCTCCCTGCGCCGCGCGCCGCTCATCTCACACCCGCCGCCGCCCCGCCGGCACGGCCCGGCACGGCCCGGAAGCGGCCGCCGCGCGCCCGTCACCCGCCCGCGGCCCGCCAATCGGCGCTCTGAGGGAGAGCCACGTGACGGCGGCGGCCGACGCCCCCCCTACGGCGGGGGAAGGGGGTCAGCCCGGAGCGCGGCGCTCGCCGGGCTCGGGGGCGGGGCCCGCGGCCGTCGCGGGAGTCGGCCCCCGAGGGACGCCCCGGTGTGGGCTGGCGGCGGGGGCGATCGCGGGCACCGGGTGGTGCCGGGAGGCGTTCCGCGGTGAAAGCCGCGGGTGTCGGCGACGCCTGGGTCTCGCAAAGGCCGTCCCGCGGCGCCGTGCCGTCGGCTCACCGGTCCGTGTGTCCGCACGCAGCTCCACGCTCACGCCGATGCGTGGGAGGCTCACTGCCTCGCCGCCCCGTTAACAAGCTGTAGGCCCGAGGTCCCGCATTTTGCTGTTGTACAAACCAGCAAATGCCCGACTCGGCACCTCGGGAGCACCTCGGGAGCCTCGCAGCTCTCCGTTGGCAGGACGAAGCATTTCAGCAGCGGCGGCCTTGCCGATGATATCAGCGGGACCTGGGAATCCCAAGGAACAGACTGGGCCCACCTGACCGCTCACAGGCAGGCGAGTCCTTGTCCCGGAGCTCGGATCTCTGCCAGCTGCTGCCATGTGATTTAAATGCAGATATTGTAAGATACCTGTGGGCTTCCCAGCACTGCCCCAGCTATCAGGCCCCTGAGCACATGCTCAACCTCTCAGGCATTTGCTGCAAGCCGAAGAGGCTGGTCCAGGTCAGTGGACCCTTGTCACATTAGCAGGGAGGTGACACCCAGTGGAAGGGGGTCACTGCTGTATCTCCCACAGGACCCTTTGTATCTGATCCCCACTGTGGTAGAGTCCTTTGTTGAGGGGCCAGGGCTCGCACACCCTGCTCCGTCCTTGCTGCCCTCAGGGTTCCTTGGATGTTTGGGACATGGCAGCCTGCTCTGTGCCCTCACCCTGTGATGGGGATGGTCACGGAGCGCAGCAGAAGCGGTGAGGGACACCACAGCTGATCCCTTCCAGGACTTCAGGCTGTGTCCTGTGTGCTGAGTCTCAGCATCCCCAGCTTCGTGCTCCTACCCCATGCCACTTTGCCAAGGCAGAAGCATTTGCATGATGATGAAATGCCTGGATCAGGGAACAGATCTAAACTGTCTTGTTTTACCCCATCTCCATTCCCTGACCTGCTGCCCAGAGAGAAAACCAAGTGAAATGATGGCTTGAAAGAACAAGGAGGATGCAGAAGAGAGGTGACACCAGAAAATGTGGAGGTACAAAGAGGCTCCCTGCTAAGCGACACATATTGGCAGAGGAAGAGTACACAGGGAGCCCAGGGCACTGAGAGGAGGAAGGGGAAGGTGGGAAGGGTTGAAAGGGATGAAGGAGAGTCCTGCAGGTGCTCCAGAAGCAGTTTCTTGTGTGCATGCAGCTGCTGAGACTGCAAAGCGTGCAAGGAGCTGCCACGTCCAGTACCGCCCTGCTCCATCGCAGCCCCCGTGCGGTGCTGCTCGCTTGCAGGGAGCTGGTGCATGGCCGGGGGCGGCTCCTTCCCCACCACGCTCCCGGGTAATGCACAGACACTGATGTGTTTGAGGTGGATGCACAGAAAAACCGGGGAGCAGCAGCCATGGGGCGGCAGCTCAGGCTCCCCGCCTCCTGAGATTGTGTCCTTTTTTTTTTTTTTTTTTTTTTTTTTTTTCTTTCCTTCCTTTTCTTTAAAAGGCAAACTTCGTGGGAAAGCCCCAGATGGAGCTCAGGCTCAGCAAAGTCTTTGCGCTCTGCTGGGCTCCCTGCAGACGGATGCCCCGCAGGAGGGTTAATTTTTAAACCACTGCTCGTGTCGGCCCTTCCCGTGCGGTGCCCCACGCCGTCCCCTGCCCGGCTCCGCCACGCTGGGAAACGCCCGGGCTGCTCGGCGGGGCACGGACCCCCCCCGCGGGCTGTGTCGGGGCAAACCCGCTCCCAGCCGCCTGCTGCGGGGCCGGGGAGGGCGAGTCCCTCTCGGGAACGCTCGCAGACTCCCCCTCCGCCACCGCTCCCCCGCGGGCAGAGTTCTGGCCCCGCGACGCGCAGATCCCCCCGGCACGCTGTCGGGGACCGAGACCTGCGGCCCCCGCGGCCCCCGGGCGGGCGATGCCCCGGCCCCGGCAGCACGGCACCGCGCGGATCTGGGCACCCGCCGCCTCCCGCTCCCCGGAGTGCAGGGGGCCCGCACCGGGCCCGCCCCCCCCCGGAGCCCCCCGCGGACAGCGGCACGCGTGGGCCGCCCGCCCGTCCGTACAAGGCCGGCAGCGCGGCCCTGCCGCCCCGGCCCCGCCGCATTCTTCTGCCTTGTATGGGCCGAGCCGGGCCGGCCGGGGCGGGACGAGGGGCCCGGCACCGCCCCGGCCGCCCGCTCGCCCCTAGGGCCGCGCCGCTGGCCGGCCCCGGCAGAGCAGCGCCGCCGGCTCCGCAGCTGCCCCGCTCCGGCCCAGGTGAGGCGCGGCCTCCGCCCGTCGGGGGCGGCCGTCGGGGGCGGCCGGGGCAGCGCCGTCTTCCCCCGGCTGCGAGCTCCGGAGAGCGGCGGCGGCCCCTGGAGAGCCGCAGGCGGCCCCGACGGGGCGGGCGGGACCGGGCAGAAGGGAGCCGGGGGTGGCCTCGATGGGGCGGCCCCGACGGGGTCGGAGGCGGCTCGGGAGGGACGCGGAGGGCCGGGGAGGGGGCGGCCGGGGCCCCGCCGCTGGGGAGGGGGGCGAGGAAGCGGCAGGAGAAGCCGCGGTGCGTCCCTGCGGTCCGGTAGGCGGGGAGCGCCTCGCCCCGGGGCTCCTGCCCGGGATGTCCCAGCCGGGGAAGGCGAGGGACGGTCCCGAGCAAAGCTCCTGGTAACTGCAGTGACCTGGAGCTGGGACGCCCCCCGCGCCCCGGGATGGCAGAACTGCAAGAGCTGATCCGTGCTGCCTGACCGTGGCTCCACCCGCCTCCTTTAACTGAGCTGTTCCTGGCCGGATCAGCTGCTTTCCCCTCCGCAAGTCTTTACTGATGGCCAGGGCCAGAATCCAGATGCAGGCATGACACTCCAGAGATGTCCCAAGCGACCTGTGTGCAACTTGAGGCAATAAACTGTTGGAAGGCAGAAAAGCTTTATTTAGCTCTTTTCCCACAGATGCAGAGGAACTTTGTGTCCTATGTAGTTTTGCCCATGAAAACTTTAGGTCTTCTTGGCTTCTACCACTCAGCTGCTTCCCTCCATGCATGCCTTTTTGGTACGAAGTGTTATGAATGTGATAAAAGCCAGGGAGGTTCTTAAGCGTCAACGTGTAAGAGAAAGCAGTGGCTGGAGCGGCATTCTTTGGAACGGAACATCCCGAAGTGTCAACAACCACTGCTGCTTACCAAAGATGGTTGGTTTCTTCAGTCACTTGAATTTTTTCCTCTCGTCACTGGCAGGCTCTGAGTTGCTGTAGGAGGAGTTTGCGGTCGCCTCCCCCTCTGACGTCCTGAGGCCAGATTCTCCCACCAAGGTGAGCCCCTTAATTCTCCTGGGAAAATGTCAAAGCCAGCCCAGGACACATTATGCTGGTGGCCAAAGGCCACAAAGGCTTCCTGCCCCATGCTCCCGAGATGCCCTCAGCTTCCCAGCCCCTGTGAGCATCAGGAGGGTGATGGGTGGTGGGGCCCAGAAACCATGCTATTCTCTCTTACCCCCAGATCATCAGAGCTACAGAAGCCTCCAGCCCTTCATGCTCTGCCAGAGGAGCCGAGCTGTGCCTGGCGCTGCCGGGCTGAGGGAGAGGGACAGGGGTGGGAACTGTGCGCAGCAGGACTCTTCTCCTGCTTCTACCTAGCCCCGGGGCCTCTGTGTCATGTTGGGTCACTGTGGGGACCTTGTCCCTGTGCACTTGGCTCTGTCTCTTCAACACTGCTCTGCTCCATCCGCACTTAAATCCTGCTCACTGGCACTAGGGCTGGTGGCGTCAATTGGTCTGGGGGACACAGCCTGGGGCTCAGGTCCTGCTTTCCCTGTGCTTCAAGCTCCCTTTTCTCCACCCATGTTACAATCTCCCCTGTTGCTCTCTACAGCTACCAGAAAGGAAGGTGTGGGGAGCTGGGGGTCGGTCTCTTCTCACAGGTAACTAGTGATAGGACTAGAGGGAATGGCCTCAAGTTGTGCTGGGGCAGGTTCAGGTTGGAAATGAGGAGACATTTCTTCTCAGAAAGAGCGGTCAGGCATTGGGACAGGTTGCCTAGGGAGGTGGTGAAGTCACCGTCCCTGGGGTGTTCAAGGAAAGGTTGGACATGGTGCTGAGGGACAGGGTTTAGTGGGTGACATTGGTGGTAGGGGGGTGGTTGGACCAGATGATCTTGGAGGGCTTTTCCAACCTTAATGATTCAATTATTTTAAGGTCATAAAGGAGAAGAGCCCGTCTCTGTTCCAGCCATACCAAGTGGTGCAGGAGGATCCTGCTGCAGCTCCTGGGCTCACCCTGGCACTGACCCCCCCAGGCAGCTCTGCAGTGAGGACAGAGCTGAGCAATGCTAAATCTCAGGGCTAGCAGGAGAAAAAGGCTCTTTTAACAGCAGGGAAGATGAGCTGCTCACTGCTCATTCCCCCAGCATACCTACCTCTCGGTAAATGTAGCTGTGTTCTGGCTTGCTGCTACTTGCAACTAACCTTGGGAAGAGTCTTGGGGCAGAGATTTAACCACAGTCTTTCAAAGGAGCAATCATTTATCCCCACAGGGATGTCCTGTGGAACAGTTCAGCCTGTTTGAATTGCCCTTCCCCCTATCCTATGAAGCCTGACCAAAAGCATCCAGCAGATGTACATTGTGCATCTCGGTGCCGGGATGTCAAGATTATGTCCTTCCCTCTCTAGCTAAGCTGGAGATCTTGCAGCAGCCCTGTGCAGAGCTGAAGCCTTGTCAGCACTTCTGGAGAGAGCTCCTGCAGTTGCCTGCCCAGCCTTGGAGGAGCCACCCTTGGGAAACGGGGCACCCAGCACACAAACAGACAACATCGTGATTGTACCACATGGCCTCAAGGCATCACAAGCAGCTGGGCTGTGCCGCAGCTGCAAGGTGGAGGTTCCTCCTGGAGCTTGCTTTTTCCCAGTGAGGAAATGTGTGGTGGCTTGTTTTACCGATAACAGCGAGTTGTGGCTCTTTCTCTTTAAAACTGCAACTATTTAATAACTTTTCAAGGCAGCCCTGTGGCTGCATGGGGCTGACTCTCAAGGCCCAAGCCCAGCAGCGCAGGAGACAGGGCAGCACTTGGCTGCAGAGGGGGCAGAAGGACAAGGGGGCGAGGGCAGCCGGTGGCAGGGTGAATGTGGTGGGTGTGTGGCTTCCACAGCAGGCGAGCTGCGGTCCCACCCGAGCACTGACCTCCCTGCCTCCGCTGCCAGCAACGAGCAGGGCCTGGGCTGGAGCAGCGGCCAGGGTGGGCCTTTCAACGGGGCTGGAGGACCAGGACCCATCGTGTGTTTTTTCTTCGTGCTGAGGAAAAGCTGGGTGCTCAGACTGGCTCAGCCTGCCTGAGGCCACTGTGGCATGCAGGGCATCGTGGCCAGGCCACAAAACAGTCTGGCCATTGTGTTTTTTGGCCAGTCAGAGCCCTGCAGCTGGGTCCTGGAGCTATGTGGGTGTGTGGAGCAGGGTGGCAGAGCCATGGAGCCTCCGGCAGGGCACGAATCGCCTGCAGCACATCAGACTTGGCTGCAAATCACTTCTGCCTCCTGGCAGGGGCGCTTTTCCCTGCACCCAGGAAAAAAAAAAAAAAAAAAAAAAAAAAAAAAAAAAAAAAAAAAAAAAAAGTCCCTTTCCAAGTCACAGCTGGCGCCTAGGAGTTTTGCTAAAAACAGAAATAAAATGATTAGGAGCTGAGCTTGTCCTTGGGACCAAGCATCTTTCCAGGGAATATTTTGGATCAAACAGCAGAATCGAACAGCAAAACCATGTGCTGCCCAAATCGTGCTTAATCCCCCTAACGAGAACCACCTCTCAGGGGAGTGTGCCAAGCTGTGCTCATGCTCACTGGTCACAGCTGGGGCAGGGTAAATATCTTGATAATACTAATTCCTGCGGTGAGAGCAAAGCTCTTGTTTATTTCTCTAGTCTTCTGCTAATAATTCTGCTAATAACTCCCTGTCTTTTGGAAGCTCAGTGCTGGCTGAGCTGCAGCACAGTGCCATGGACTGTCACCAGAGCTTTTATTGCTGGCTCTGACCGGTGCAGCAGATTAAGGTGAATCACGCTGCTCAGCTGAACTTCCCTGCACAGGCTGATGCCCACGCTGCTGTCCAGGTGACTGTTGGGAGCAGGCAGTACGTGCTGGTGTCTGGCAGGGTACACAGGCAAGGGCTGTGCCACTGCAAAGAGTTTTGCCGTGCAGCGGGGCAGGGGAAGCAGTGGGCAGGACTATGGGGCTGTCATCTGCCCACACAGCTGTGGGTATGCCCTGGCTCTGGTGATGCTGCTTTCCTCAGCAGGCTGGTGGCAAATGTCTGGGAAAGGATCGAATGTTTTGGGGCAATCTGGGGTGATTTCATGAGTGGCGTTAGGTGCTGGGTGTCTGCCAGGGCAGGCAAAGGTGGTGGTGGGGAGGGAGATGAGGGCAGTGGCGTTTCCATCCCAGTGCCTGCAGCCACTGGGGCTCCTTCCCACGCAGCCCAGCCAGGGGAACCTGGGGACTGCAGCTGGCAGGGGGGGAGCAGGCTGGGGAGGGGTGTGCTCCAACCCCCACCTCTGCAGCCTCAAAGGAGGGGTAGCAGGGAGGGTAGTGAAGAGGTGACACAGCGAGGCAGGGAAAGGGCTGGAAGACAGGTACAGCCTGGGAAGGGCTGGCAGGAGCTGTGCAGCTGCGAGAAAAGGCTGCTTGCTCTGGTCCCGCTGGGCAGGATGCTCCCTGCAACCTCTGAGGTATCAGCATTAAGGACCCAGTTAGAAAACAGAGCCGACAGCAGCATTCCTGGGGTGGCCAGCACACCTATGAAGGGCTTCTGGCAGAGGCACGCTGGTGCTGTTGCTTTGTGCCGCTTAGTGTAACATGACGTGGTCCTCAACTGCTTCGTGTCCCCGGCCAGAGAAGGCAGGAGCCCAGAGGCACTGTTTCCCACAAAGGCGTGGAGTGCACAACAGTAACAAAAATACTCTGCTCTTTGTCTGAGGAAATTCATTCATAGTCTGTTGATTTTGATTCCCCACCCTGTAGCAGGCATGGGCTCCCTGCCCCAGACGGGGAAACTGAGGCAAGGCTATTTCTGTGAATTAGAATTGACCACAGTAGAAATTTGAGAATCTGAGCAGCATCTCTGTTGTGGCCATGATCTTTGTTGTCACCCCAGGCTTTCTCCCAGGGCCATGCTGAGCTGGCAGCTAATGCTGGAAGTGTCCTTGTGCCAGGCTTGTCCCTGATAGCTGCTTGCTGAGTTTCACTTAACGGGATTTGGCTGGGAGAGGTCTGAGCATCCTCGTCCTGGGTAACACCAGAGGTAGCCAGGGCTGCAGAGCAACCTGTAGGAATCAGGGTTGGGCCCCCAGCACCATGATGCAAGGTCTTAAATACTGAGTCTGGCAGCATGGACGGTGACACCAAACCACTGCTCAGGGGCTCAGGTACTATCTCTGATCATTCGCGCTGCTGAGAAATGGCTCTTTGCTTCACCCTGTCACTGTTCCCGCTGGGAAGGTGGCAGCTGTCCCCTTTGCCATCCCCTCTGGCCATGTATTTCCCTGTCTGAGTTCCCCCTACCAACAACAGGCAGGGACGGGGGGGCGGGGGCAGGGAAATGGCGGCATGCAAGGAATGCGCCCGCAGCCGATAACCCCTAACCCCGGGCTCTGGCTTAGACCCCAGCCCTGCAAGGCACAGGCTGCTCTGGCACAGGGCGAGGGCAGCTGTACCTGCTCACCCCAGGGCAGCCTCCAGGAGGGGGTTCTGCCCCCAAACCCAAGGCAGCACCTAGAAAGCACCCTTGGGTGCCCTCACAGACCGAACCCAGTGCGGCATTGTGTTCACCATCTTTCCCTGCAACCAGGATGAAGGGGACAGGCAGCATGTGGGTGTGGGGGCTGAGGGTGTGGGCAGGGAGCTCTGCCCACAGCCCGTGGGGACAGCCCTGGGACACGCTGGGAAGGGGGACAGCGAGAGCTGCCTGCTCTTGGGACTTCACAGGGGACTAGGCAGAGCCTGAGTCTCATCTATCCCTGTGCCCCACTCTGCGACTATGTTATCTCACTATAGATAGCCAAACTGCGTGACAGCCAGGGAAACTGAGGCACGGACCTGGTGAGCAGCTATTTGCACAGACAGAAAGGAAAGCTGTGTCCATTCCCTGGGCTGTGCTTACCCTCAGACCCCTGATGCCCCTGTCTTGCCTGCAGGTACCAACCCAGCCGTCAAGATGTCCAGCAAACGTGCCAAAGCCAAGACCACCAAGAAGCGCCCGCAGCGCGCCACCTCCAATGTCTTTGCCATGTTTGATCAGTCGCAGATCCAGGAGTTCAAGGAAGCCTTCAACATGATCGACCAGAATCGCGACGGGTTCATTGACAAGGAGGATCTGCATGACATGCTGGCTTCCATGGGTGAGGAGGCCCTTCCCTGGTCCCCTGCATATCCCTCAGCCCCTTTGCTCTTAACAGCCAGCAGGGACTGCTGCTGGGGGTACATGGTGCCTTGCAAGGAGTCCTGGTCACTGCCTGCATTGAGGAGCCACTGCTGGGTGGTGTTGGGGCACAGCCCTCCTGTTTTGGGTCAGTTTGATGCTGTAAAAAATGGGAACTTCCTCTGCTGGTGCTAGTTGACCTTAGAAAGTGCATTTGTGGAGGCCACTAAGGACAGCAGCCTAGGCTGTTGCTCTTAGAGCCATGTTCACTGGTCAGGAAAAGGTCCCTGCCTCCCTTGGGGCTGGTGAACCTCTACGTGAGGAGCAGCCACCAGCCACAGCCAGGGGCTGGAATTTGAGTAGTGTCACCCCAAAATGTCACCTGGGGTTTTCCACTGCAGAACAAAGCCCTTTTGTTGCTCACAGCCCGGGTGACAGGACAGGCCGCTCCCCGTGCTGGCCCGCTTGTCTGGGTTGGTGCAGTGGGGGGCAGTCTGCGCAGGGAAGGGGGCTCCCAGCCTGTCACCCTGTGGGTCCCTCTGTGGGTGATGGAGGAGGTGCAGCCTCCTGTTGGCCACAGGGTCCCTTGCAGGAGATGGCCATGCCCCAGGTCACTGGCTGCAGCTGGGTGAGGTCTGTGTCTGCGCTGGCAGGCACGTCCCGGTGGCTCTGGGGCAGGCAGAGCCCGCGGACCAAGCTGGCAGCTTTGGGAAGATGCACGCTTCCCAGCAGCACTGCCCACTCTGGCCTGGCGGCCACCCGGCACAAAGGCTCATGGGGATAGTGCCAAGCCCAGAGCTGGTCAAGACTTGCGGGCCTGGCCACACTGCCCACCCAGAGCCCGTCCCCTCTTGCTGTCCCACTCCTGGCTCTGCGCTGCATCAACACCACACTGCCTGTCTGTCACTCGTTGGCGTGGTGGCCAGACCCCTTCTGAAGGTACTGCCTGGGAGAGAAAGATCCCAGAGCAGAGGGGCCGTGCACTGAGGGGCATGTGGGCGTTAAGGCTGCATTCAGCAGAGACCGAACTGTGCCTGGGACATCCCAGTGCTGCCTCCGGCACAGAGTCATGCAGAGAGGGGCCAGGGACGGCATGGGGAGAGGTGCTGAGACAGCAGTAGTGGGTGCTGCAGAAACCATTGCTCGTGGCGTGGGTGAATGGGCCCTACCAAACTCATCTTTGATGGCTGCTGGCAGGCAGCTTTCCTCACTCCCACCCAGCAGAGGACAGGGGCACTAAGAACTGAGGAGGACTGGGGGTTGTCACACCTTGGAGTGATACCCCTGCCCCTTGGCCCCATTGCTCTCCTGGGAAAGGGAAGCTGCTGCCATGAGTGGTGTTGAAAAGGTGGTGGTGGGGTGGGTCTGCTACCCCTCTTCCAGCCCAAATGGGTGGGTTAGCAGCAGGGGGCGCCAGGCTCATCTTAAGGGCACCTTTAGGTGGATGTGGTCAGTTCAGGCAGGTTATGCCTGTAGAAGGAAAAGTTCTCACTGGTCTCCCATAGCTGAACTTCTCAGTGGCAGCACAGGCGCGGGGCAGACCACTGCCCCGGTGGGTTGACCTTGGGCATGGGATGGGTGATGCAGGGAAGGTGGGCCCCACACCCACAACATCACCTGTGCCCGGCAGGAAAGAACCCCACCGACGAGTACCTGGAGGGCATGATGAGCGAGGCACCAGGGCCCATCAACTTCACCATGTTCCTCACCATGTTTGGGGAGAAGCTGAATGGCACCGACCCAGAGGATGTCATCCGCAATGCCTTCGCCTGCTTTGACGAGGAGGCATCAGGTACAGGCCAAATCTCTGGGGAGAGCCCACAGGCAGCTCTGGAGCAGTGTGGGCCATGGGTTCTGCTTCTCCTGCCTCAGGTGCAGGGCTGGGAGTGGGTCAGCAGGGAGCCTCCGGAGAGGCAGTGAAGGTCCTTGGCCACCCCTCTGCCCTCCCGTGCTGATGTAGTCCCCAACATCCCCACAGGGTTCATTCACGAGGACCATCTGCGTGAGCTGCTGACCACCATGGGAGACAGGTTCACCGACGAGGAGGTGGATGAGATGTACCGGGAGGCGCCCATCGACAAGAAGGGCAACTTCAACTATGTGGAGTTCACCCGCATCCTGAAGCATGGGGCCAAGGACAAAGATGATTAGTGCCAAGAGCTGCTCCCTGCCTTCTGTACACGCTGCCTGCACCCCTGTCCCCTTGCTGCCCAGCCCCACGGCAGGCTTCCCCCCAGCCAGGACGTCACCATGCTCCATGTCATGCCGATGCTGGCACGTGGCACTGCACCGTTGCTGGAGGAAGCGCTCCCCTCACCGTGCCGTTGCGTGCACATCCGTCCTCTCCCATCGCCTCTCCTAAGCCTACAGGCTTAGCGCCCAGGACCCAGCCAGGTTCCATCCCCACCAAGCAGCTGCTCTCCCCATGAAGCAGAGGGGGTCCTGGGGCTAGGGGCGAGCAGCCCAGGTGAGCACTGGCCAGTGGGGATTTTGGCTGGCTCAAACCAGTGCAGTCCACAGGACCTGATGCAGAAAGAAGCTCTCCCCTTACCTCCCACACTCCCTTCCTTTAGGAAAGAAAAAAAAAAAAAAAGAACACTTTGTTTCATCTTCTATGGCTGTTTCATGGCTTTAGAGCCTGTGATTTGAGGGATTCAGAAAGCTGAAGCAGCCTATAAAATCTGATGGTGTAATACAACCGTGTGCTGTGTGGCTCCCTCCCTGATCAGTGTAGCCCTGGTCCCGTGCTGCTCAGATTTCGGGTTGAGGGCCACTCATGCCCCCGGCTCCCACACTACGTCCCCCTGCCTCTGCCCTTGTCCACTGGGGTCTCCTCCTGACGACACCCTGTTTCAAAGCCAAATCATTCCCAACCTGTCTGTGCAAAATTGGCTTAAGCATCATTTTCTGCCTTTGCTCATGGGAGGAAGGGAGCTGTGCTTTGGGACAGGCAGAGGAAAGGGACTGAGATACAAGGGAGGAATCCTCTCCTCTCTGCTCCACTCCTCCTCCCTTCTCCTCAAGCACCCAGCATCATCCCATGCCCACTGCCAACACCCCTGTTTAAGCCAGGGCTGCTGAGGCAGCATGGTCCCTGTGCTGCCAGCCCTTCCTCAGCAGTCAGCTTTGTTGTGCTGTTTGTCCCATTGGTTTGATTAATTAACGCCATCCTGACATAGCGAGAAGGGATAAGGGGGTTCCCACATTGCAAATCTGCTGTGCTGCTGGAGGTCACTCCATCTCCATCCCTTCAAAGGATGAGGAGGGAAATGTGATGACAAACCCAGAGAGCCTGGTGAGGTGGTGCCCAGGGCACAGCTGCCAGAAGAGCTCAGATGGGGCTGGCAGCACCCCAGGAGCACATGGGGCTGAGGTTGGCTCCCCCTTCTCCCCCCAGACCTGCCAGCCCTGGGGCTGTGTCCTTGCCTGGGACGTGGCCCATGGTTTGAGAGCTTGTCCTCGGTTCCTGGTGCTTCTGCTTTCCAGGCACTGTCAGTGCAAGGAAGCACAAGATGTATTATTGGGGCACAGAGAGGGGAGAGGGGAGGCCAAGCTCTCTCAGAGGGGCTTGTGCTCTGCAGCAGCTGCCAGGCACAAGCCTACCTCCAGGCTCACAAAGCAAAGCTGGGCACTGTTTATTCCTTAATGCTTTGCATACTGGGGAAAAACATGCAGTCCTTCCACTTCCAAAGCAAAGTCCCAGGCCTGAAGGCTGCTGAAGGGCAGGATGCTTTTTAAAAAGCTTCTTCACTGAACTGTATGTCAAAGCAAACATCTCACAGACATCACGGGGCCAATGGCTCCATCCACTCATGGGTCTGATCTCAGAGCTGATTCTCAGGAGAAGATATCCCTCAACCCTGCTGCCAGCAAAGTAGAGAAACCTTGTTAGTGGACACAGGGATGTGTATGGGAAGAATAAATCTGTGCTTTGCAAGGTGGCATCCTGCCTCCCCGCCCACTGGAGCTCCTTGCAGGTGGAGCACATGGAGATGGGGCTACTGGGCAAGGCTGCAGAGGGCCTTATAAGACTGCATGGAGGCATCAAAAGGCAGGTGCTGTTGTGGGTGGATTGATGTAAAATGAAGCACGTGGGGAAGATCAGCCCCAGCTTCACAGTTGGAATGCCCCAGCTCCAGGTGTGTCACACTGAGCAGCAGGTGAGGGACAGCCCCAAGGAAAGGGAAGAGCTCGACAGCCACTGAAGAAAAAACAAAACAAAATAAAACCAAAAACCACAATCACATACTAGGAAATACCAGGAAAATAAGGGATTCCAAGAGGGAGTGCTATTTGGCCATTGTCTCTGTCCCTGTGGCCCCCACACCTTGAGTATAAGAAAGATCCAGCCAAACTGGGAGCACTCAGAGGAGAGCACCAGGGAGGTTTGACTTCAAGGAACTTAATTTACTAAAGCAGACTGATTTAAACTAGGTGAAAAAGGAACTAAGGGCACACATGCAATGAGGCTGTGCTGGTTACACAGAGTGGTGCAGAAGTAACTTCTGGGTACTGGATCCTTCAACCCTTTCCCCTTTGACTGCATCTCCTGTGCTGCCACCTGAGCTTGTGGATGGGTTTCTATCAGCAATGCTCAGAGCCCTTTCTGCGCTTTGTCACCAACACAAGCAGCTGGGGCTGTTCACCTTCTGTGCTGTCAGCTGTGCATGCCCCAGATGTTTTTCAGCCACTTTGGTCAAAGCCACTTCATCCACAGAGGGAGAAAGAAACATCAGCAAACCTCCAAACTATTTTATTGTGAAAAGTTTGAAAAGGATTATTTGAAAAGAATCCTCCTAGGGGATGTTCTCTTTAAAAATAAAAACAGTTTTTTCAAACATATTAAACATTCCCAAAAACAAAACTAGACATTTAATTTCAGAAGTGTTTGCTTGGGGCATGGACACTTAATACATTTCTGGCGGTCAACCTGTAGCAGCTTCTTTACCCTCTCCTTGCTGGGTTACCCAGTCTCCTGCCTCCTCCCTTAACACTGAAGGATTTTGATCATTTTCTGAGATGCACAGTCATCGGTCCACTGATTCCTGATACCAGCAGCTTTGCCTGGATTTTGGCTCATAAGGCTCACCAGTGGCTGCAGCCTGTTTCTGCTTAGAGGAGTTGATTCTCTGCCTACACCCAGAGCAATCTGTCAAACCACCCCTTCCCCCTCCCCCACCTGTTTGCTGCCTTTCCTGCATTCAGAGCTCCAAGAAGCTTCAATTCAGCACAGCACCCTGAAATACTTTCTTTCCTGGCTTCCCGGTGGCCAGTGCACGCTGTCACCAAGCCACCCTCTTAATCACAGAATCACACGATGGTTGTGGTGAGAAGAGTCCACTGGGGTTCATCTAGTCCAAACCCCTGCTCAAACAGGGCCACCTAGAGCAGGTAGCTCCACGTCTTTTGCACTGGGGAGCCCAGAACTGGACCCAGCACTCTACATGTGGCCTTACCAGTGCTGAGCAGAGGGAGGAGAGCACCTCAACCTGCTGGCCATTCCTGGCCTAATGCAGTCCAGGACACTGTTGGCCTTCTTTGCAGCAAGCATGCATTGCTGTCTCCTGGTCAGCTCAGATCACAGAGTCACAGAATAGTTTGGGTTGGAAGGGACCTTAAAGCCCACCCAGTTCCAACCCCCTGCCATGAGCAGGGACACCTCCACCATACCGGGTTGTTCAAAGCCAGGTCTTTTTCTGCCTTGCTGCTTTCCAGCTTTGTGCCCCCAGCATGTGCTGGTGCTAGGGGTCATTCTTCCTCACTTAGCTTCACAAGGTTCTTGTCAGCCCATTTCTCCAGCCTCAGCTGCAGTCCCAGCAGCACTGCTGGGTGCTCAGGGTGGCAGCTCTGCTCTCTCAGCTGTCCCCATGGAAATTATTCCCACTTTTAGCCTGAATGAGAGCTGCTGGTGCAGCCCCAGGGAGGCTTCTTCCAGACCCCAACCAAGCAGACTGCCACTGGCCCCACACCAGCGTCTGTCCACCCTCAGCTCCTCTGGTGGGGGCATGGCTCCGGCAAGGGCATGCCTGAAGCCCATCAGCTGTAGCCCCGGTGCGTGGTGGCAGCAGAGCCCTGCCATGGGCCAGAAATCGAAAACAACAACAACAACAACAACAAAAAAGCTGTGGGGGAGCCCAGCTCAGGGTTATTTTAGTTTTAGAGTGGGCAGAATGAGGGGAGGTGGCAGACCTATAGAAGGCTGCCCGAGGTTTCCAGCAGCCCCCTTCAGGCCTCGGCTGCCTGATTGTTTTCCGAATTGCAGAAGTTTAATAGCATTATCATGTCAATGGCGCTGGCCGGGCTTTCTGCTGGAGGTGGCCCTGCTGAACACTCAGCCCGGACCAGCCCTCAGCCGGGGGCTGCTGCCGCCTTCCCCGGCCCCTGCGGCCCCCTGGGCCTCCCTGCGGCCTGGGGAGCACGGGGAGCTCGGGGCCAAGCCCGGCCCCGCTGGGCGGGAGCCGGGGCAGGGCCAGGGGCTCCATGGGGGGCAGGGGCAGCCAGGGGGGCTCTGCGCCCAGCACAGGCTCCGTGCCTCATCTTTGGTTCACTGTCCCACACGGCGCTTCCAGCTGAGTAATAGCAATTCGGGGTACGGTTTCACTCGGGATGTTGCAGATTTAGCAGCAACTAAACAAAGGCTTTAAGCAGTTCTCATTTTTTGTTACTTAATCCTCTCCTGCAGCACGAAATCCGCTCTGTGCAGATCTGCAGCTTTGCTGCCAGCAGCCACCACATGGAAACGTGGCTGCTCAGGCCCATCTCTTGTTGCAAACCAGAGCGATGCAGGTGCTGCCCGTGACAAACAGCCTCTGTGTATGGCAGCTCTCTCCAGCTCCTCTCCCTGTCAGACTCAAGCCCCTCTCCCACGCCCAGGCCCCCTAATCACCATAATCAGCTCAGTTCACACATTTGGGATGGACAATTCAGGGCTAAGAGCCTGGCGCCTGCTCCTATTGAAAGCCAAGTCAAGGGGTTTCAATCAGGGCTGCCTGAAAATGCCGGCAAATGCACTGCTCCTCTGAAGCAGACCTGTCCCCTCCTGGGCACAGGGCTGGGGAAGGAGAAGTCTCCAGCTTGGCCTCCAGGCTCTTATGGTGCTGCCAAGCTGAACTTTTTCTCTTGATTCAGGCTTGTATCAGTATTAAAAAAAGCCTATTGTGACATAAGTTTATTGGCAGCCCTTCTCGATACCCATCAGTGCCTGACACACAGGATGTGGCAGTGCTGCTCAGCGCGGCTCTCCATGCAGTTCCCTCCCGTGGCTCACCCTGACAAAACGTGCCACCACTACGGGAATGTCCCCTGCCGGGCTTGGCGCTACTCACATGCATGACCTGACCAGCTGTGGCGTGGGCTTTGGCCAGCTGAGAGCGAGGAGTGACCTTTGTGCATGGCAGAAGGTAACAGAGCACAGCAATGGGGACATCCTATGGCAAGCCTCATCCAGGAATGGCAACGTGCCCGAGGGTAAGCAGAGCAACTTGGTCTCCAAAACTTCAAAGGCTGTGCCGGGTCACTGTGGTTGCAGGGTAAGTGGTGGCAGCACAGTAAGGCCTCCAAAGACCTTGCCGTGTTGGCTGGCCCCACTCCTACGGGTGATGCTGCCCTGCAGCTACGGGTGATGCCACCACACTGGTGCTGGTACAGGGACAGGGCCTGTGGCAGCGGGCAGGTTGGGAAAGGAGAAGGTGTGCTGTCCTCTGAGCAACCATCCTCATCGCCACCCTTGCTTTGAAACGGCTTCCACTAGCACGGGAGCGGTGATTTGCCGAGTTTCTGATTTCCCCTGCTGTAAGTTAAAAAGCCCCCAGACGAAGCCCAGGCGGTGCCCCGGGGTGGCCGGGGTCCCTGGGGCTGCCACACTCGGCAGCCCCCGTCCCCGGGCACGCGTCCGGCCGGGCCCTGCAGCCCGTGCCCACCGTGCCCCTTCCCCGCCCGCGGCCGCCCCGTGCTCGGCGCCCGGTGCCCCGGCCGGCAGCGGGGGCCGGGGAGGGGGTCCCGGGGGCGCCGCCAGG
>CM021784.1:1120694-1149829 GCA_011076525.1 Nettapus auritus
CTGTTGACATGCTTGAAAGAGCCCCCCCCCCTTTTTTTTTTTTTAATTGGACACCACAGCAGACAGATTTAATTCAAGATGAGCTTTTTTTTTCCTTGTTTTGTCTCTGCAGAAGCAAACTGCAGCTCTGTGCTCTCCCTGTGAAACCAGACCTTCCTTCCAGAGGTCACGTTTTCCTTTTCTGGTCAGGTTTCTGGAGCTGCCTGTGTAGCCAGGCAAGTCTTCTGCCCTGTTTGCTTGACTTGTGACACAGTGGGATTGCCTGCTCCTGGGCTTTCAGAAGGTGGCTCTTGAAAAGTGACCAATGGATCCCAAACCCTCTAGAGCTGATTCTCAGGGGACACACAGAACTAGCTCTCTGAGCAACTCAAAGTTTGCTCTCTTAAAATCCAGGGTGGCAACTCCTGTGACCTTTCTCATTATACCAAAACTTCTGAGTTCAAGTATTTCATGAACACTGTGTGCAAGGCAGCCACCTACTGTCAGTCCCTTCTGTCACAAGCCCTTCTCTATTCTCAAACAGGCCCAGGAGGACTCCTTTCCTACTTGTGGCAGAAGTTTTCTTCAGCATGCTTTAGGAACATCCCAGGCTTGCTAGTCACAGCAATATTATATTCCCAGTTTGTCTAGGAAGGTCAAGTTTCCTATAAGGACAAAGGCAACTGATCTGGAAATTTCCTACAGAATAGCTTATCACTGCCCTAGGTGGGTGGTCAGGAGACACCCACATCTGCTTTGCTATCTGTCCCCTTTACTCCCCACCCACAGGGTCTCTACTGCACCATCCCTAACAGCAAGTGCTGTGTAGTCTCATCTCTCCCTTACACACAGCCCAACACCACCCCGCCTGCCCTGCCTGTCCCTCCTGAACAGCCAACAGCGCTCCAGCCACAGGGCTCATCCCACCAGGTCCCACTAACACCAATATCGACCAGAGCTTCCAGTTCATCACATCTGTTCTCATACCGTGAGCATCGACATACAAGCATTTCAGATGCGCTCCTGAACCCTGTAGTGCTCTAGGGAGCAGTGAGATGCTCCATTACCCTTGCCACCTCAGAAGCCAATCCCTCAGCTTAACCTCAGTGTTCCCAACGGTATACCCCTCCTCCCTTGGTCCTAGTTTAAAGCCCTCTCCATCCATCTCACCAGGTTCTGGGCCACGAAACATTTCCCCCATTGAGACAGGTGGGTTATACTCATTGATGGTGAAGATTTGCCAGTTGATGAAGATACTTAGATTGGTTAAGGCATGAAGAGAAATCTAGGTACCTTTATTAGTCAACAGGAAAACTTTTCCATCTAGGCAAGATGGGCATCTTCACTTTCATTTCCTGCAATGAACAAATGACTGTCTACAGAAGACTTACACTGGTTAAACAAAGCCACACTCCTGGAAAGCAAATTTAAGTGACTGTATTTGTTTAAATAGATTGTTTGTGGAAAGGCTGTAAATACCTACTCCTTCAGTGTTTCCCATTTGTCCATTTCAGCAGTAGCAATCTTTGAAAAAAAATCTTATCTCCACACTACATAGAATAAAATAAGCGCCTGAGAAGGAAACGAGCAGCTGACAGTGACCAAGCCAGAAGAGCGGTGTGGGAAGCAGAGCTCTTGCTCAGGCTCCCCACCAGCTGCTACATCCACGGCTGTGCTGCCAGAGCACTGCCTGCCCGTGCTGCAGCCCACGGTGTGCGCTGCTTCCACAGAAGCTGAATGTGCCCCCCGAGACCTGCGGTGTGACCAGCCCAGGCCCTCTGGAAGCTCTCAGACCATCAGGAGCAACTCCTTCAGCACCCAACCAGCTGCCCCCAGCTCTTCTTGCTGTAGCTGCTGTCAATGTGTAATCATGCAGATAACCCTGGCTGTGGTCTCAAGTCAGATGGCAGCGTGTGCACCAGGTGATGCTCAGTGACCATCAGGAGCTGTATGCAGACATCTGGGAGGAAGCACTACCAGGCATGCATTATAGCCCCTGCTTGAGTCCATGCACACAACAGCCCGGCTTCTGCTGCACATACCCAGAATGCTGCAAGTACTTCTGGAAGAGGTTAGAGAAACCCAAGCTCATGTTCCAGCCCCCCCCATCACCTCCCTCATCCTCAGGCCTTGGCCATGACACAGCTCTGTGGATAGAGCACCAAGCCCCACAGAGTGCTTGCATGCATCTGAACTGCAGCCAGGGCAAGGTGGCCACCACCACATCACTGCCTGTATGCCATTGCTTCTTCCACCACCACACTTGCTTCCAGGACAGATGCAGTGAGGTCTGGGGCTGGTGTGCACTGCCGCATCTCCTCCCAGGCCGTAGGCATCCCCTCAAACCAGCCCCAGAGCACCAGCACTGCTGGGACACCCAGCCAGATGCAACATTACCGCAACATCAGGGAACGCAACTGAAGAGGCCACAGGGAGGGAAGCCGGATCTGCAGCCGAGATCAAGGAGAGGCAAAGGGAAGCAGGCTCATCTCTTGCACCTCATCCTGAGGAGGAATCAGCTTGAGGTCACACCCCAGCTCTGCTTCATCATGCAGCAGCTGTTAGCAGCAGTTCTGGGAGACAACCAGACCTCAGTTCAGTTTGCGCCCAAGTCACTTTTCCTGACCCAAATAGCTACAGAAATTGGCCATTTCCACTTACATGAGCCTTACCCCACCTGTGAGATGAACACGCAGATGGATGTGCCCTAACAGTGCCGTTCTTCCCACACAGACAGCACTTTCCTCCAGGAGCACTCATCATCATACCGTGGGCACACCTAACATCCCAGCTCACTGCTGCCAGGGGCCTGCAGCAGGCTTCTAGACTCAATTTCTGCTACCTGGTATTTTTTTGCAGAAAGGAAAATAACTTTTTAGCTTTAAGGCATGAGAAATACCTACTTCCTTAGAACCCAACCACAGATCAGCCAAAGAAGCTAATACATCTGTCTCCTCACCACTAAGCAGCAAACACTGACATTTGCTAGAGCTACAGTATTAAAGACAGACCCACACAAGTAGGTCTCTGCTTCCTGGCTGGGACAACACTTGCTGGCCAAGCAAGCACAGACATCGCAGAGACTTGGCACCCGTTGCTCTGGTTCAGTACCCACCTTGGTCTCAGCATTCCTGCAAATCTCTAGCACTAAGCTGACTGGACAGCATTTCTGACAGGTATTTATCTGCTGCCTGTTAAGATAAAAGGGACTGCCTTGCATTTGTTTGTCCATTGCTAATAACATTAAGTTCCTGCATAGGAACTGGACATACCTGCAGGAAGAAAACCCTGAACCCAAGCGAACATCTTTCAAGTGTTACAGTCATAGTAAGAGTGCCCCTGCAATGGGGACACAACCAAAGGACCCTCCTTGAATATCAGCCACATTTCTGTACCGCTTTTATCCAGACACACACCACAGAACGCTCTGTACAACCATTTGTGTTCTTCGCCCAGCCATGACAGAGATGCCTCCAGGGTGAAGAGGGGCATTAGTTACCAGCAAGGAGCAGCTGTGCTGGCACACCAGGCACAGGGTGAAGAACTAAAGGAGGGCAGGCAAGATGGCACGAGTCACCACTCAGGACTGCAGTAGTTTTTCAGTGACTAGTCCCTGGTATTTTGCAGGGGGAGCAGAAATGTTTAGTCAGTGAAGGGAACACTAAGAGGGCTGTGATCTCTACCTATGGTTTGGGATTTTGGGACTTTGGATTTTTCAATGTACCAGAGGTCTGAGCACCTCTTATAAGGAACTGACATCAATACTGAAGCAGAGAAGTTACAGTAAGTACTCATACACCAAGAACTGCCACACTGGGAAGGCACAGGGTTTTTTTCCTTCCCTTTTTAAAAAAGGGCAGCCCCTTATAGGAGGTCACAGATTTAAGAAGAGGTATGAAACATTAGACGACACCACCCAGGAACGCTGGGGGTTTAGAAATACCGTATCTGGCACAGTTGGACTTCTGACTGATTTTGGACACTGACGGCTGTGGCAGTTTACTGTCAGGACAACACATGCTGCAGGGAGCGCCAGCCACAGCCACTCCCAAACCCATCTGCAGTAACTATTACTGGGGCTTCTATTTGTGTCAGAAGTGTCATTGTAATTTCTCCCCATCCTCCCCAAAGTAATTTTCAGGACAGGTTTCTGAAGCAAGTAAGAGCAGCAATACACAACTCCACCTTGCTCTACAGATGCCCATCCAGAAAGCTCTCCATCTGGACTGTGGAGTCAGGCAGCCTCTAATCCAACTAGCACTTGGATTAGCGATAGGGCAGCATTGTAAGGGAGTATTTTTTTACTCCCCCCAAGCTGTTAATTCATTAAAAAGCACAAAGAACCTGGAAAAAAAAACAAAACAAAACAAACAAAACCACTGCCCTGCTTAGAGACATCGTTAGGAAGTAAAATGCCACAAGCATGGTGCCAAAGGCAGAACCCCAGCTCAGGAAGGACCAGATGCCAGTCCCCACATCCCCATTGCACCTCCTGGGCTCTGCTCACCCATCGTATTCCCACAAGCTCTACCAAGGATCCTATCCTCTTGGGCCAGGGTCCTCCTCCACAAATTCAGCCAGCACAGAAGTCACCAGAGCCTCAGCAGGCTCCCAGGCAGCAGCAAAGGGGTGACCAAACATCCATCCTGCCAGCTTGTTCTGCATAGGTTGGGCAGCAATGGAGACACCAGCTGAGTCCTTCCACTGCGTGTCTTGCCTGGACCCCACAGGCCTAAAGGCAAGCCTGCGGGCTTGCAGAGAACTGCCTTCCCCCACAACCACAGCACAACCACTTCCCAACCGAGTCCCCAGCTGTGCGGGACCTGTGCAGCACAGCTCAACAAGCAGAGCAGACAGCAGCAGCTGGAGAGGTGCCATCAGTGGCTCTGCCCCAGGTGAGAGCCACGGTGGGCAGAGGGAAGAAAGCAACTCCTCCGCTGCTGCCGGACAGGACCCAGGGTGCAGGGAGGCCAGAAGGGCCCCAAAATGTCTGCACAGGCAACATCCACGGGAACTCATGATGCTGCTTTCCCTGCCTCTGCAGAAAGCAGCCTGCCCCACTGACACCTTGCCCACGCCTCAGCCACGCTGCAGCAAGTCCTCTCCCAAAAGTCTTCAGGAAAGGGCTTAGCTCTGAGCCGTTCACGCTGCAGAGGGTTCCTGGAGGGCAGACATGCCCATCAGGCAGCTGCCGTCAGGACAGACTATCCACAGCCTATGCCAGATCTCACATCCGATGTAGGTGAGTCAGTGACAGACGGGAACACGCCGCCCTGCAGAGCCCACGGAGGGCGCTGCCAGCTGCAGCTTGCAGCTTGTCCCTCCAGCACCACCCGGGTGGCAGAGTTGGCCTGCAGCTCGACACCCTGCCGCTCGCAGGGCTCCAGGAGATGCCTGCAGACCACAGCTCAGTGGCCACTTACCTGAAAAGCTTTTGGCTGGTAAGTGAGGTAAGCTGCCCTAAGATACGTTGACACAACAGGAGAGCAGCCCTTTGTGCTAATGCTGACACACTGAAGCTCTGTCCGCTTGCTTCTCCTGCTCCATGCAGCTGTGCCCATGGCAGACTGTCACACAGAGGGGTGACAATGTGCACTTTGCATTCCCAGCACAAGGATTACCTGCTCCAAAGCAGAACCTGTACCTTGACCATGCGGTGGTCAGTGCAGAAGCAGAGCTCAGCGTAGTGCTACCACCACCAGCAGCGAGCCTGGAGAGCCTAGATGGATCTGCTAGCAAAACACGAGAAAGTGTTTTAAGATGCATGTGGAGTCTTGCTTTCCGTAAATAATATTTTCAGGAACAGCACTTACTGCAGACCCCATTCCTCCTTCCTTTTAAAGGCCTACTGTGGTGATTAGAAATAACGATTCCTTTGCTGAGGGGCCGGAGGAGTCTGTTACAGCAGACCACACAATGAAGCTTGTATCTGGGCCAGTTTGGGCTCAGCAGCCCTGCAGGTATTAGAAAGGCCTCACGAGGAGCAGGAACTGTGCAGGACTTACAAGAGCACAGCTAAGATACACAGAGAGGCACTTGCCCAAGCTGGCTGCTGCAGCATTGCTGTCACGCAGACCACTGACGGGTCTGCACCTCTCCCTGTTCCAACACCACGTGTCTCGCAGCTTTTGTTCAGAAGGACACAGGCAGCACACAGGTGGATGTAGCACATACAGCAACAAGAATTAGCCAGCACCACTTGTTGCAGGCTGCTTCCCTTCTCCACTGGGGACGTTAACCCACTGGTGTCAGAAGCAACTGGTGCTACATGAAGTAGCAAGCTGCACCAACCGGAGTCAGGCATTTAGAGGAGACACTGCTCTAATAAAAAGTGACTGAGAATCCTCTGTTCATCCACTACTACAGCCACTTCTAAGTGCACTGAGAGTATTAGCATTAAAGTATTTAGGAAAGCTAGTATAATTAAGCAGCTCTCATTAGTTTTTCTCCAAGCTAGTAGTTTCTAGAATATCCTGCAGAGGTAGGTTCCACATGCTAATTATGCATCACATGGAATACTCCTTCCTGCTTGCCATCACTTCATGCAACGCCCCACTGCTCTCGTTCAGAGAATGGCATTGCAGATGCTTTTAACTTGTGTCGCTGTGGAAATCCAGGGAATCTTAACACTTCCTCAAAGTCACACCCAGTCAAAAAGCACATGGCTAGAAACCCATGCAGGACTGCTTGATAACCCAAGTCTGTTCTTGTCCACGTCAAAGAACAACAGCCCAGACTTATTTTAGCATTTGACCTCTAAAGCACAAAGCCATTCTCAAGCAATTGTTCACATGGAATGAGACACATCGTACTCAAATGCAGCTTGTTGCCTGCACTTTGAAAGCCTGCGGAGAGCAACAACCCAACTTCTTGCCTTCTAACAAAGAATTTGTCCACCTATCATCGCGTTACCAACAGCACCATTATTCTGCAGTACTTCCCCAGGTACGTCCCTTTCAGCTCAGCAACCATCCTCCGATCCCACCAGTAATCAACCTCACTTTTGGTCCAGGTCCTCATGCAGCTGCAGGACATGCACTGCAGCACGGCAGAACTGCACCAGCGCCAGCCTGGCCGGGGCTGGAGGTCCTGCAGGAAGCTTCTGCAGATGCGCATGCAGTTTCTGCAGTACTGGCTTGGTCCCACCAACAGTCTTGGAAGCATCATGGAGGGGTTGCCGTATTTTCAATGTGCCATTTAAACACTGTTCATAGAAGAGCTGGCCAAGAGGGTGCTGAAAGTGCTGATGGCAGTCAGCAGCTTGTCAGGTAGTGTGATAACAGCAACAGGGCTGCACTGGTGTCAGCAACAACCAAGCTGTTAGCACTGCCCTGGTATAAACAGGGCTCCTAGAAGATTGCTTCACTCCCAAGAACAGAAAGAGCCGCAGTTCTCCAGCCTACCTCAGACAGAATATCTAGAAATTGCCACCATTGCTGCAGAAAAGCCTCCAAGTAAGAAAAAAAAAAAAAATCCCCTATTACTTTATTCAGTCTCAAGGTTTTCGCCACAGTATTTACTTACCATGTTCCAGTTTTTACCCAAACAGGGAATTGCTGGCATCTGCTCTCACAGGCTGAGATTCCAGATGTTCTAGGCTGCAGCAAATATTCAGTGATGCCACCAAGAGCAGCAGAGGTGGTTTTGCCAGAACATTATGAAAAATGCTCCCCACACCCAGATGACTAGAAATTCTTTGTAAGCCAAAAACAAACCACACCCTGTACCCACAGGGCCAGGGAAAGCACATGTGTCAGCAGACAACAAGACAACAATAGAACAGTCTCTGTGCAATGGAGATGGGGAAAGGCACCAGGCTCAGATATACTTCTCCCCGCACTTACCCACCCTAGGAAAAAATCTAAACGTTAATCAGGATGGTCTTTTTCCACTTGGACATTTGTTTTCAGGGAGCAAGCATCCAAGACTTACATCTTCAAAGCTGCAATCATCAACAGGTTTTAATATTTAGATTCAATTGAAGCTATTTCCTCCCTTAAGTATGTACAAACCAAGATGTGGCAACATTATGCTAATACTGGAGAATCAAAGTCAAAGTTGCTGGGAAACTTCTGTTTGCTGACAGTATGAGCTTTCCAAGTTACAGGAAGCTATTCCACATTCTAATTCCTCATCTAATATGGCATTAGTTATAAGATTAAAAACATGGATGCAAAAGGCTGTAGTAGGTTCCTATCATTGGGTTGCTCCCTCTCCTTTGTTAGCATTAAATTTGACAGCGGTTGGCTGCTGCACCAGTCAGAGCAGGCAATGCTGCAAACCTCTCATCTGATCTAAAGAAAATCAGCGCTTGAGAGTCAGGGCATGCAATTAAGCAAATATACCAGCTTTCTAATCCTTTTGGATGAGCTATTAGAAAGCTTTTGAAAGTACAGCTGTTATCATTGCTTGGGGTTTCTGCATATATGAACTAGCCCACATAAAGCTGAGCTGACTTTGTAATACCCCTTCTTCCACACCGCTGTGCACCAAGGGGTACATTGGGACCACGGGGCATGTCCACAGTTACTTAACCTACACTGCTCACCCAGAGGCCTCAACTTTGATTTCCTAGGAATTTCAAAGACCACAAACACTTCCCTAACAATGGTCCCTTCTCCCAGCCTTTCGAGTGAGGGGGTTCCTAGAGTAACTCCAGGAAGTGCTGGGTTGTTCTGTTTCAGGAATCACGGAGACCTGGATTCATGTGTGCAGGACCTGCTCACTCACAACCATGTTAGCCTGGTCCTCCAACCTGCCATAAGGGCTCTCTGAAGACTTAAAACTATTACCTAGAAAAGGAACACAAGGAGAGGCAAAGAGTCCTGCTCCATCAATTTCACGGATTCAGTCACTAGGCAACAGGACTGGAAGTTACCGTCTTAGCTGTGCTGCTTCTCTTGCCGTGTTGCCTGCCGTGGTAGACTCAGGACCTACTCCTTTGTCTTCAGCTGTCCTGAGTTTGGTATTGTACATGAAGACTCCCTGACCTTCCAGGGAGGGTTACCATTAAATTCCACTCGCAAGGAGAAGCGCTGTATGTCACTAGAGCATAGCCTGCTGCCGTCAGGAAGCTGTCAGCCATAACAGCTTACTTTCCTGCCTTGAAAATTACGTGCTGTAAGACCTCTGGGCTTCACCTCCCCTGTTGCTTATCCCAGCCTGGGCTCTGTTTTCCACATGGGATTTGTTGCTATTGACAGATCACTAATTTCCCTGCACACCTTTCAGCTTTCTACTTGCACAGCCTCATCAGTACCAAACACATCTAGCTTGGACTCCCAGGAGTCTTTGGGTTGTTCTGTAGGATATTCCTAAACACTCCCAGGACTCCACTTGTAAAAGCTAAATACCAACAAGCAGATCAAGCAGAGCTTCCAGCATTGGCACTTTTGGTTTTCCTAATGTGTTCCACCACACTAGATGGAAAAGGTTAGTCTGACCAGGTTGGAAGACTGTAGCAAACTGATTTAGAGTGGCTTGAGGAAAGCAGCGAGAACGACTGTGGGCCGGACTGTTTTAAAGTTATTCCAGTAGAAAGTGTTTATCAGGGATGTTTTTTGGAGGAAGCCACTCCTTGCTCAACCACAGCTGCCTAACCCTGACGAACTGCATTCAGCTGATTGCCCAAAGCTGGAGGGGCCTCCAGGGAAGCCTGCTGAAAGACACTCCTCAGGCTTCTGTAGTCAAAAAGTTACAAGATGTCACGAGCAGGCTTTCCATGGTAGTTCTTTTAGAAGCACAAAGCAGCCTCCGAGGCCTATCTAAAATGTTGCTTTCTCCCATATATTTTCAGCTTTCCCTTTAGCACACACAACAGCTTCTTAAGGCTGTGTCAGACATCTGCAGCTGTACCAGGCAGCACAAACACCACAAGGTGTTTTCTTCGGCTGCAAATCCCCCACTCCAAGCATACACAAGCCTTTTCTCCATTATAGAGAAACCTCAACAAGAAGCAGTACCACAGCAAAAATGCAGGATCTGTTGGTACAACACAGTATGCAAGTCACACACTGAAACTGACACAGCAGCTACCGGAGGAACAGCCCTGCTTCTCTTATCACGGACTTGCCCTGTCTGAAGTTCTGGAAAGGAAGCTGTGCGTCTTCCTGCAAGGGTCTTTGGAGTCACAATCCTACCGAGCAGCTGTGCTACCAACCCTTCTGGAGAACATATGAGATTTCAGCAAGCAGGTGCCACACAGTTAACCACAACCCTACCTCTTCCCAGTTTCCCCTTGCCCAAAATGTGAGCATTCAGACAGCTGTTACAGCGTGACGGTACAGACAACTCAGAAGTCCACATGCCAAGACAACTCCTCCTGCAAGGGTGGAATAGAATGAACAGACTGAAACTGCTCCTTGTGGAGACTTCCTCACACCAACAAGAACAAAAAAGGCTTTGAAGAAAAAAATGAATTTGGCTTTTCCAGGACAAGGAGCCAAAGCATTAAGCATTGGCCTGACCTTGCTCTCACACCAACACCAAGGGGAGCACACTTTTACCAGCTCTTAGTGGAAAAAAAACCCTCTGTATTTCTGTGAAAAGCCCAACTAACCCAGACAGTTTAAAGACTGCCCAAGGCTGGAATTATTCCTCCACTTGGGCATTTCCCCACACTTGGACCGGGAACAATTACCGGATTGGAATGAATCACTGCATTCAAGCATCCACTCTTCCTCATGCCAATTATCAACCACCAAGACTGGCTGGATGAAATTCACAGTAAGAGCAGCTGACTCCTCTGAGCAAAGCGCCCATCTTCTGATGAAGTGCCTTCCACCAGCTCAGCCTTCGCCTTTAGCTGAGAGCGATCACTGAGCATACTGATACCTGAGTATCTACACGGTAAGCCCCAGCGGAGATTCATACCACGTGCCAGCTACTCTGGGGTCAGCAAGTGCTTCCACCTCATGTCCTTGCAAGCAGGAACCACCACGACCACAAGGGCAGAGGGAGCTGCTGTGCCTCACCGCTTCAGGCAGAGCCAGGACTAAGCTCAAGCACATCTGCTGCGGTCGGCCTGTCCCCAGTAAGGGGGCAGTGCGCTTGAGTGCCTCAGTCAGTCCTGATGCCTGCAATATTGGACGGGGAAGCAAACTGATCAATGCTTTCTACTTTTTCCTGTGAAGTACCTTCAATGAAACATTCAGCTTTAGATCCTAAAGCTGTACTTTCAGAGGGAGAGAGACCAGTTAAGTTTCTTGGATCTAGGCCCTGCCAGAAGAGTTGAGACAGTTACTACACACTGACTAAAGATGCTTAGTAAGCAACTGAACACCAGATCTCCATCCCTTTCAAGACAAGTACTGAGTCTCAGCCAGGGTTTAGCTGGAGCTTGGTAAGCATGGAATAATGCTACCAGAACCTGCTCTGCGGGGCTCCTGCCAGGCAGCAGATGCAGCGTGAACATAACATGAGAATGACACGGGAGAGAAGCGCTGTCAAGAAGCTAAAGAACTGGAATGCCGAAACTGTTCCCATTACAACAGAAGTTAGAAACCTAGAGTGCATGCTGCAGAATTTTTTTTCCCCATATAAAGAAGCCGCTACTGTTATCAGCTCTGACACTACACTCCAGTGAGAGAAAAATATAAATTCCTTAATAGTCTTTCAAAGGCCAAAACAACCAAGTACTTTAGAAATTAGTAGTCCTGTGGCAAGCAAAGAAGTGGGGAAACGCCAAATAAGTGCCTTCAGTTTTCAAGAGTCTGGTTTCTATTGTCTCCCATGCACACAAGCCTGGTAAAGCACTGGATGCTCTCCCACTTGCTCCAGCTGTGGCCATGCAGCCACAGGGGCTAGGACGCTCAGAGGAACAAGGCAGAGCAGCAGCCCCATGTGTGGTGGCAGCAGGTCCCAAGGCAGCCCCACATGTGGGTGGCCACTTTCTCCTGAACCCACCACGCATGGGGCTGCTGCTCCGTTTCCTCCAAGGGACTGAGCACCAGCTGCAGAAGAGTCGTCCCTACTGATTTACAGGGATGCAATGAGCAGCTAGGAGAGCCCTTCCTGCACAACTGACCCTTCCCTACTTGCTAGGGCTCGTGTCTTTGACAACCATACCAAGACTGAATCCAAACTTCAGAGGCAGCAATGTAAAGCTTTCTATTACTGGCCCAGACTTCCAGAAGACAAGATGCCTGGGAGATGATAGCAGACGAGCTACATACCAACGAGGCTGATTTCTGAGATGAAGACAACAACAACGCATTGAAACACTGATGGGAAAAAAGTCCAACCTCCCTTTCAGCAATAGGCATTTAGTTCTATTTCTCTATCTGTAACCAGCATGCACTGTACAGCTGAGGAAACAACAGTAACGAGTTATTTTGGAGACTGTTTTGTAAATAGATGCATGGCCAATTATCTAATCCTGGAAACATTAATACAAAGAAGCTCTGACAGAACGGCAGAGCACTTATAGGGCTATTTAACAGCAAGGTTTCAGCAGCTTGCATCACCATCAGGAAATTCCCATGAATCTGCAACATCAGCAGCCTATGCTGCAAGACACCTGGAGCAGTTTGTGAAGCGCCACCTCCCTTGGCACTACAGGGCTGCCCCCTCCTACACCAACCACTACTGTAAACAACCATGAGGACAGTTAAAGGAGGCACCTCTACAGCAAACTTAATTAACAGTTAATTGACAGGACACCTGACAAAACTGCTACCAAGCCCAGTGCAACCTGGACCAGCACCCTCTGCTATCCCCCCCCGCACGGATGCCTTATCCCTGGGGAAAGGGCGTAGCAACCCAAGTGAGTCACACTGGGCACACAGGAGGCCACCATGGTGTAAGGATTTACACAAGGATACAGTCTGATTTTAACTTGATTTGCATACCTCAGCAGGCCTCACACCAGGAAGTCGTTGAGTGCTTAGAAAAGATGCAAACAGCTCAGACACCAAGAAAGCAAGGCATGAAAACAAGGTATTTGTGTGAAACACTACCCTTAATGTCGCTCAAGCTCACATCAGCATGTATGAAATCCATGAGCAGACCACAATCCACACCTGTGAGACCAGAAGGAACACTTTGTACAGAAGCACTGCATTAGATGGGCAGCACGGAGCTCAGCCAAGCCACGCACCACACGCTCTGCACCACAGCTGCAGACCTAGGGGCAGCCAGAGCTCCGGGCCAGGGCTATGAAAGCAACCCGGAGCCAAAGCCCTTTTCCTTCTCCTTGCAGCTGTTACCTGTCCCCCACCACGGCCCCAGTCACCACTTGGCACGGACCAGACCTCATGTGGCCACACAGCACACGAGGGAGGGAGCCAGGGAGATGAAGGCTGCAAGGCTCCTCAGCATCCTGCTGACCACAGAGAGGACAGAGGATCCATATCATTTGTGGTTTGTCTAGGCCAGGAAACCAAGCATATGGCAATTTGCAGTACAATTAACACTAACATTATTAACAGCATTATTAGCAGTATTCCATTAAATTAAGTACCACTTCGCTCAGAGCCAGGGTCATATCTAACTGAAATAGGACACGGCCTCCCAAAGTCCTGTCCTACCGGACACGTGCCTCTGGGACAGCTCAGCCTCTACCCCGGGACTACTCTGCCAGTGACAGTTTTAGAAGCACTCCCTGTCTGAAATTAAAGGGCAGGTCACACTCCACAGCAACACAGAAGGAAACATCTCGGTTCAGCTCCATCGCGCATTTTGAGTAAGCAGGGAAGCTTTACACAAAACCACTGCACCTCAGTTCTGCAGATACTTCGCCACCCAGGCACACACACAATTTCAGGACAACATTTAGTAGTCAGATTTACTGGAATGTCCAGTACCACCATCCAGCAAGCTAAAAAAAACTTTAATAAATTCAAGACTAAGGACTCTGACCTGTTCTTCCTCCTTGGCTTGCTTCAGCAGTGATCTTGAAGCAAGAGCACGATTTAAAGCAAATTTTAACACAGTATGAACCTGCAGTCACTGGATGCCTGGCTTTACTGGACTGCTTTTTTCATTAGGAAGTTACATCCCAGGATGTTCTGTCCTTTGCCTGCCCACCCAGATTCCAGGAGAAGCCACCTCCTCTGCTACATGCAGCACTCTGAGCAGAAGAAAAATGTGGAAGACAGCAACACAGAGCTAGAAGTGGGTTCAAGTAGGCAAATGACATTGCTGTTCTCAAATCCAGGATGTTATTAGAGAAAACTCTCAGGAGCCTGACTGACTAGAAAACTGCTTTGTGGTTTAATTCAGCAATCCATGCCAGAACGAACAAGTTTGCCTTGGGCTTTGGCTCCTGCACGAGATGCAAGAAGCTTCAAAACATTAAGGTTTACGTTATCAAACACTTCCTTTAGATTTAGATTTTTAGATACACAGAATATTTCGCACATTGCTACCAGAACATTCATTAGTTTGTTAGATATGAGCAATACAGTGCAATAACATGGAATAATTGCTTCTGAAATGTTAAAGCTAGCTTGCAATCTGACTTAGCACCTAGGACAACCAAACTATCTTGTGATGTCCCACTCACTGTGAGCATTCAGCCCCTCAGTAGAAACAGAAGTTAATCTGTCGGCTCTGAAGGTGCCAGTGAGAAAGGTGACAAACTGAACCCAAGAGCAAAATACAGCACAGCACAGAACTCCGGAGGGAGACTGCACTTCCAAAAACCACAAGCACAAAGCTGATCTTCCCTACATGGTTGAGGCCCCTTCCCTACCTGCTGACCCCCTTCCCATCCCTGTTCCACGTATAGCTGATAAACTCTGCAGGCAGCTTTGTACAGCATAAAGTGAGCAACAAGTGCCTGCTGTCTCTCACAGCAAGAGGTTATGCCCATTGTATGGAAGTGTGAGCAGCTGAGTACCGCACTGAGGAGCATGAGCACAGCTGGAATCACAGCATTTGAACCAGCTGGTTACTTTGAGCACAGTGTCCCAGGTTTTCACACCTTGGTGCCAGACACACTGTGAAGTACCACTCAGGCGTGGTAATGAGCATTCTGCTTTCTGGAAGTAGTTAATACCAGAAAAAAATAGACCTATTCAGACTCCTTGCTGCTAAAACTCACTTCTGTCAGAGATTTTACCATAAAGCCAGCTAAGCAAGTTATTCATAAATCTCATCCACAAAAAGGAACTTTATCTTTAGTTTTTAATTAGATATTGGAAGATGTACACCCACAGAGCCGAGAGCCGCAAGCAGTGCTCCTGCAAGGGACACTGGCAGCCCCCTGGCCCTGCTTGCTGTCTGCTGTGCGTTACACAGGACACGTTCTGTGCCAACGCAGCCGTGAGCTGTCAGTCACAAACAGTGCTGAGCATGGCATGAATCAGGCTCAGTGCAGATGGACAGGCTCGGAGAACCTCAGAACAGGAGGCCAGCTGAACAGCTTCTGCTCCCCGTTCAAATAAGATGGGCTGCTAATAATTCAAAGCCAACCATGAGCAGTGGGCAGACAAAACACAGGCCTCCAGCTCTGTCCGTGTCACAGCAGAGCACGCACAGGTACCTCCCAAACCAGCTTCCTCCTGCACACATTTTCTACATGAAAACCTCAAAGGATTTTGAAAGCCTGGGGAAATGCACTGCAGGAGGAGGTTACGCTGCCTCTGAGGCCAGGCCTTCAAATCCTGCAAATAGGCTTCGGCACCAGGGGTACGCCAGCAGCTCCACTCTCAGCTGCGAGGAGTTCGGCTCAAGCAGCACAGAGCATTGTCCACCTGTTTCCACCCTATCCTTACTCAGTGTTGCCCAAACCACAGCGCACCAAGTCTGTCTGTAAAAAGCCAGTAGCCCTGACACAGAACTGATGCACATCCTGAAAGCATGTCACTATTGGCTAGGCCAGGAGATCTTGAATACAGAAACAGTGAAGTGCTACTGTTTTCTTCTTTATACTTGGCCCATAGGTGACACCGTATTAGTGAGCAGTGCTCAACATGACTGGGAAGAGCCCAGACAAATGCAGACCTTCAGTATGTTACCTTCCTTCTGGTGAGGGACTGGAAAAGAACGTACAAGACAAAGAACAACTGCATTTTTCTTTAAAGAGAAGGGTTCCGTTATCTCTTGCCTCTCACTGATCCGAAATTACCAAGTGGTAGACTTAAAATACAGAGTCCTGCTCTATCCCTCTGAAGCATGGTAGCTTAGCTAGATGGGAGCCCGAGGCTTCCAGATACGCTTAAGTGACTTCACTTTTAGTCATTTTAAGAGCACCTGACAGCTTTACATCACCTACTTTTCTCTGCAACAGCTTGCTTTGAGCACAAATCTGTATCTTGGATGACTTCTGCATGATATCTGCAGGAGCGGTTTACCTTTGAACAAGTATACGTGGCCATTGCTGCTACAGGATCAGGCAGCTCTAGTTCCCAAGTCTTTATCAGAGATCACACAAGACAACTTGATTTTTGTCTCCAGGTCCTGGCTTGCAGCACACAATCTGATGACTTGCAATGTGAACAAGCACTTGGTGTCACAACCCTTAGCTAACTGGTGCTGGAAGAATGTCTCCAACTTCAGTGATGGAAAGATGCCCAGACAAACTTGTAGTGGTTTTCACTACCTTATCTTTCAGACAGGAATGCTATTTTCCTTAATAACTCAAATACATTTCAGAGGGCTATTCTGAAAAAAAAAAGATGTTAGCAGCCCACTCCTCCCTTTTAAGCTTGGAAACTGCTTTTTATCCTGTAGGTGACCAAATCTTTAAGCTCGTTTGAGAGACAGATACATGCCCTTCTGTCTACATTTCAGAGACCAGTGGAATACACTGATTTGCAGTATATTGATTTGGTTCTGCTCTTCCCCTCAAGTGCTCAATCTACTTTGGCTGGCCTCTTTTTCCTTCTGCAGTGCAACTGTTGTTACATGCCAGCCACGTCAGTCCGAGGGATTGCATTAATTCAAGAAATCTGCAAGTAGGAAAAGGGTTTAGCATGGGGGAAAGGATATCATACAGTGCAAACGTAAGTTAAAGCATCTAAATGAAAGTGCAAGGTGGTCAGTATAGGCCTGCTGCTGGAAGCAGTTAAGAGGCTGCAGATGACAGGCAAGGAAGCCTGGAACACTGGGGTTCACGTAGCTGCAACAGATCTGTCTATTGCCTACCCCTTGCTCCCCAAAGCAGCACAGTGCTGACCTAGTTTTCCTTTATCTAACAGCAGCTACGGAAGAACCTATCAAAAAGCAACACCCAGAGACCTGTCACTTGTGAGAGAGCCGCTCCTGTTCTGCCCGTTCTAGAGCTGGATGAGCCCGTTCCTCACTGGCAGAGGTTACTTGCTGAAACCATGGAGAAAGGAGAAGAGCTTCCAAGCTGCCCCAAGAATTCACTCAGTTACTTCATATTTTTTGAAAGACAGGAATACAAAGACAACCTACATAGCATCTTCTGTTGAACTCATTGCATACAATGTATTATTCAGAACTTGGCAGTAGAAATTATCCGGTCATCAGGTTATCTGATGTATAGCTGGCATTGAAGCGTGCCAAAAGCCATCACTGGCGTAAGAACAAAGCAACTGAGAATGTTAGATCAGACTCATTCACAGAATTACCCCCAGTTAACTTCCTAGAGGTCTTAAGTTTGGACGGTAAGGAACTCCATGCAGCCTCATTCTCAAATAAGCCATTTCACAGCCACTCGTTCATGTAATAACAATCTGTTGGGGATGGCTGGTTAGACAAGCCCATGTGTAATTAAGGGACTCGATTTCTTCTAGTAAGCAATCTGTTCCTAGCCTTTAATGGAAATCTCCAAATACTTCGGAATTGGCTGTTTTGCTGTATATAAGGGAAACATCGTCTTATCCTTCCCAGAGATGAGGTAGTGTTCTGCACATACTGGAAGCTCAAAGCATGCTAAATACATAAAAACTTGCAGACCATGTATAATTACGGATGGGCTATTAACTTTTTTCCTGAATTACATCTGTCTGCAAACTATAGTCTTAAGCAATTTTAGTCTTACACTTTTGGCATCCCTTTTATCCTGTTAAACAACTACTACACCAAGTCAAGTAGCCTCAGTACAGGCAGCTCCACATCTGTTGTGGCAACCAGGACAGATGTGACCTATGACAGGTGGAAAACGAAACATTTTCTACACCCTTCAGTTTCAAATGCAACTGACCTTGGTCACGTTTTTCCTTCCACAGGACACTTAAACAGTTCCAACTGACACGAACACCATCTTCGTGCTATGAGCTGCTCCAGCCTTTCAGCTTGAAAACCCAGCAATTCAGAGTAAATTAAAAAAGAGGCGTCTGTCAGCAGAACTGTTGGAAAACAGTTTTGATCCCTTCATGAATAGTCAGAAATTTCTCACTAAGAGGAGAACTTGTTTCAGCTTCTACCTTACATGATTTTATCCTTTTTGTCTGAACACAAGGCTGCTTAGGACAAGCAAGCACCAGTCTAGATAGATCACAGCCCAGAACAGCCCAGGCCAACTGATGCAAGTGCAGCGGGTTCTTGCTGAACAGTGGGCCCAGCACACAGAGCACCCCGATCACGGAGCTCCAGCTACCCCCCGTGTGCAGGGGAAATCTACATCCCCCTCCCTAATATCAGAACAATACAAATGAGTTACAGTTAACGTGCTTCTGTGACAGCTATGACAGAGCCCCTTTTCAAAGAACAACTTTAGCTATGTGTTTGCCAGCGGAAGCACTGACGACCAGAGGCCTGCTTTGCACTGACCACGAGGCCACTGTTCTTGAGATGCTGTTACAGCTTGCAGCAAGCTGTGCCGTGCACTCAGCCAGACGCCTCACAAAAACTGGACAAAGCCGAGGACAAATGCATGGAAGAGACCGTACACACCAGGACACGTTCTCACACATTGTCTTAGCAATGGTGAGTCACGGCATTCCAGGAAATAAGACAAGTTCCCAGCACTTTGGCAAGGAACAGAATTAAGCCATGAAAGAAGCCCAGTTCTCTGCTGCGTTCCCATCTTCACGGAGCTCACACGAGGGGATACAAGTCAAATCCTGTTGGCCTTCATGATCTCATCGCACAGCTCTGAACAACCCTGCTACTCCATTATGTGGTTAAGAGTTCCCACAATGGGAACAGTTGTTTCACAAGTTAGAAAGGTAGCAAGAAACCCCCAAAGTCCACTCAAACGGCCACAAAGGTGACGTACCAGCTTTCTAGGCTGGCACCAGAGCTGCTGTGACAAGCTCAGTGTACCTGGGATCCAGCCACAAGGAACACCCAGCCCACTGCGAGGCAACTGGAACGCAGCCGAGTAGGCACTTGGGTTTTTGGCATCAAACATTTGTTAACAGGGCTCAAGTGAAGCAGCACCATGATAACTGGGGATTTTGGACTTCCTGCCATTTTTTTTTTTTAAAGTGAGCTTGCAGACATAGCAATGAACAGTTTCAAGAAAGTGGTTGTATTACACCTCTTCCACCACATTCAGCCTCAGTGAAGAGCTCTGTGTCATCCCAGACATCTGTTGAGCTGTTCTGCCTTCTCCTCCCAGGTACTGACTACTGGGGTGGACGGAATACAGAGGAATATTTGCAATTGCCTCTCAGCGACTTCCGAGTGATGCCACAGCATGTGACATCATGATTGCCTCCATGGGGACAGAGCAACAACTGAATCAGAACAGGCCAGTTAGAACATGAAAGCTCTTTTGTGGTTTGAAGCATAGTAATTGATAGAAATGAGAGAAGCTGTTAGAGAAAGTACATCATTCCAACAACAAAAACCTTGCTTTAAGTTTGCCGGGTGAACCTAAAGCCCCTGAACCACGGCTATGCATAAGAAGCCCTTCTACACCGGAATATTCATCACATCATTAGCCTCTTTCCTCGCTCTGAGAGCACAGCTCGGATCAGAGATACCATTTTTCTTCTCTCATATCAAGTTTTCCCTTCCATTGTAGCCTGCCCACATGCTTCGCAGCCCATCACTCTTAAACAAATCTTCCCAAGTGCCTTTCAACATGCTACAGTTCGCACACACATACAAGAGAACACAAAAGAAACCAACCCAAGGCTACCAATCCACACAATGAATCATGCCAGCTAAAACTACCTTCAAAGATAGAACAAACTTGGGATTTGAAATGGATTACATGAACAAGGTCTGCACGTTCTAGGTATCTACACCATGTTGTTTTCAACACCCAAAGCAGTAAGAAAGAACCAATCTACACTATGGGAAGTTAACTTGCCCCTAATAATATCCAAACGATTTAAGCCAAATTCAATTCCCTGCCTGCTCCCCGCATTCCATCCTACTGCACGTTAACCAGGAAAGACTTGCTCCAGTCCCAGAGGTGAGGTAACTGCTAGCTGCACTGCCGCAGAGTGGCCCGGAGCAGCACAAAGCTACTGGGAAGTCCCTGGGGCAGAGCAGCTGCTTGGAGCATACCACGGTCAGGCTGTAAGCCTCAAACACTTCTTGTCTAGAGACTCAGCCAGACAGCTACGTTCAGGAATACATTTTACAGCATTCTTCTCAGGTAGCCTAAACACAACAGCAGGATATGAATATACTTGGGGTTACTTTCCGAGAAAGCAAATGGGAGGGCGTAAGCCACAGGATGAAGTCAGGCTAGCTGGAGTGAGAACAGCTGCACCCAGCGGAGCAGCTTAAGCACAGCAATACTGATCATGCTCATAAGCTGTGGCATTAAGCCTGCAAGGGTAACACTGCTTACCAGACCTATTTTGTGCTTCTGATACAATTTGATGGGAAGAAGAGGCCTGTCACCCTTGGCAGGGGAAACAGAGCACAGGTCCTAGCCCTGGCTGCCTTGTGTCACGTGGAGGCCAGGCAGTCATCAGGAAAAACACTGTTTTATGGTAAGAGGCACGGCTGGCAAGAACTGTAATTGAGTCGCTTAAAGTGATGCTGAAAATCATCGCACCATAAGAATTAGCATAAAACACATTTAACGGGTACCCTTAACAATTACAGTAGAAGCAGTTCTCAGCCATAAATCCATCCAAGTTAGTCACTGAACACAGTACTTCTACCATCTCTTACCTCAGTTTTATGAAGTTATTTCACATGTAACAGCAGGACTTGATTTAAAACATTAACAGCAACTAGAGTTACTGCTGGATTCATCCACCCCATTAAAAGCAAGGCATCCTATGGCACTTTAAGAAATGGTGTAACAGCCATCCTGCAGCCCCCCACCACCTGTGAACACCACTGATTAAAGCTGCACAACACCTGAATGCTTCCATCTGCAGCACAGTACCTGAGGAGCACCGTGTTTCAAGAACTATTGTTTTATCCTTTCAAAATAGTTAATTCATTTTTCAGTGTTTCTGGTACACAACCCAGTTCACCCAGAACTGCAATCGCATCCATCAGCTATCTGCACACATACCATCACCCAAAGCATGTTTGCTAACATAGCAAGAACTAGAATAGAAGAAAGCAGAACACATGATTAAGTGTGAACCAGACCTTGAAGCAGAGGGAAAAACTACATTATCAACAGGAGGGAAAGAAATCAGAGAAGCAGAAACAACAACTTTGGAAGCAAGCAGCTTCTAAAGTTATTTTTAGAGCTACCTCTCCCAGCACCCTGGATACTCAGACACTTTAAAAAAAATCATAAAAAAATCAAAGGTAAACACACAAATAGCATGCCAGAAGAAAGCAGACAGTGCTTCAAAGTCTACTGCTGTTGCAACACCAGCAGCCTAAATGGCTGGCCCAATTCTGTCCTTTGATTCAAGGAGGCATCATTAGCCCAAGTCCTGCTTTGCTCTGCAGAGCATGCACACAGCACCTCCACCAACTCTGCTGGAGAGCTGCCACGTGCGTGCTGGGGTAGCTGGTGAGAGCTGCAGCAGGCCTGGAGACTGCAGCAGAATGCCAGTCTGACGGGACAAAACACAGCACTTCAAAGAGGCAAGATGACAGACACTTTCATCTCTGCTCTTTAAAGCTCTCTGTGTAACACCCAAGATGACAGGTGAGGAAGTTTCCTCTGCATGTTCAGTAGCCTTCCCTCTTTGGGTGAGCCACCTCCCCAGGACTGGCCTCAACAGGAGCACCCGCACGGTGCCAGTGGCTTGCTGGTGAGCATTTGTTCCTCCAGCCCTGAACAGCATTGGAGCCATGGCTTCAGGGCTGGAAGACAAGCCGGGGCTCATGCCTGCTGGGAGCTTTCGCTGCACCCTGCACTGGCCCCCTTACATCACTGCACAGCTCTACGGAGGTTCACAGCAACACAAAGAACCATAGAAACACAAGGTTGGAAAGGACCGACAAGATCATCTAGTCCAACTGTCCTCCTATCATCAATACTACCCACTAAGCTACTAAACTGTGTATCATAGCACCTCGTCCAGGTACTTCTTGAACACTGCGAGGCACAGTGACTTCACCTCCCCAGGCAGGCTGTTACAGTGCCTGACCGCTCTTTGAGAGAAAAATTTTCCTGGTATCTAGTCTAAATCTCCCCAGATGCAACTTGTGGCTATTTCCTCAAGTCCTACCATTCATCATATGGGAGAAGAGGCTGACCCCCTCCCTCCTCATCACAACCTCCCTTCAGGGAGTTGCAGAGTGCAGTGAGGTCTCCCCTGAGCCTCCTCTTCTCCAGACCAAGCACCCCCAGCTCCCTCAGCCGCTCCTCACAGGACTTGTGCTCCACACCCTTCATCAACTTCACAGCCCTTCTCTGGACACGCTCCAGGGCCTCAATGTCCTTCTTGTAGTGAGGGGCCCAAAGCTGAACACAGCACTCGAGGTGCGGCCTCACCAGAGCAGAGTACAGGGGGACGATCACCTCCCTGCTCCTGCTGGCTACACTGTTCCTGGTACAAGCCAGGATGCTGTTGGCCTTCTCAGCCACCTGGGCACGCTGCCAGCTCATGTTCAGCAGAGCAATCAACACCCCCAGGTCCCTTTCCTCTTCAGTCTTCTGGCCACTCTGCCCAAAGCCTACAGTATTGCATGGGGTGGCCAAAGTGTAGGACCCAACACTTGGAAACAGAGACCCAATGCTCCTCTCAAACAACTGGACAGCAGCAGGGGTCAGGGGCCAGTGTGCCTGGCTCCTGCCAGCTGTGGGCCTCCGAGGGAGGACAGCACCACCAGGCCCAACTGCTCACCTCACCCTACAGCAAAGAACAGCCAGAACCACAGAGCCTCCCCATGCCCCAACGCAGCCCCAGCTGCCCAGGGGAGCTGGGCCCTGGCCCAGCAGGGAGCAGGCAGAGGGCAGTGCAGCCAGGGCCAGCAGCACCACGTCAGCCCAGCAGCTGGCGCAGACAGCCGAGGCAGCAAGAGCCTGTGTCCCTGTGGTGATACAACCACCACGCGGCCCTTCATGTGAGGGCCACAGCCCTACTTCAGCCTTGGCCTGAGCAGCTCCTCCGCAACCAGCCGCCATCCTGCATGCCCCTTACATCTCCTGCTTCTGAGCAGGCCGGATGTTCACAGCTAAAATGGCCTGACGCCTATTTACATTATTTCTAAAGTTTATATATTTCTTCAGATCTGATGGCTCTTTGACATCAACTCCCTGAAGCACTCTGAAAAGGAATTAAAGCATTACAAAGACGAAGAGCCAAGACAGCCAATGTACAGAAACTACAGATGCCAGTCCACAGCCACACAGCAACCAAGCAGGTCAGTTTAAACACGGGCCTCTTCTTGAGGGACAAAGATGTCCACTGAAAGCACACACAAGGCATTCACAATTTGTACAGCAGACAGTGACCGCATTTGCTCAGGACTGAGGACAGATCCACACAGGCCTTTTGTTTCCCTTCCCCAAAGGCCTATGGTTCCTCCCAGTCATTTGGCTTGAGAAGCATGAGCCGCTTCCACAATAGCAGAAACATCAGAGCCTGCGTTGGCAACCTCCCCTCACCAACCCAGAGCATTCTGCAGCACTCATCTCTAGTAAGCAAGTTCACAGAGCGGTGATAAAAGCTAATGTGTGGCATAATATAACTATTAGCAGCAGCAGCCTCCAGAATACCCTAGAAGATTGCAGGGTGACAGTAAGATGCAGACATTGGAGCCAGATACCAAGTGCAAAGCCAAGCCCAAGCAGCAGCAGCATGGTGGCCAAGGCAATAGGCTGCAGGTTACAGATCTCCATTTCCTGGTACCCAGGATTTCCCTGTTCAAGGCCTTGTTCTTGGCATGCTGCAGCCTGGAGGGTCACTGAATCCAGCACTTCTGAATCCAAGTAGCTGCTTTGTCCAGCACCAGAGCTCAAGGTTGTGCAAGCACTGTCCAACTTCCTTCTCCTTCCAATGGGTCAGAATAAGCAACTGTTCAGGTGCTCAGGGGTGGAAGTTCTCCATCCCTGTTCCACTAGTGTCATCTTCCCAAACCCATCTTCTCCCCAGCGGAGTCCCCCTGCATGCCACACGAGGCTGGGCATTCCACCAGCTCCACATTGCCAAGGAGCTTGCTTTGCTCAGAGTAACAGCGCTAAGAGGCCAAAATCTTCAGCCCAGAATTGTTACTCAACTGGCAGGTCAAACAAGAAAACACTGGTAGCCTTTTAATAGAGAGCATGAAAACTTGGAAGAGTTCCTGGACAGAAGTGTTGTGACTCAGGACCTCATGTTTGAGCCACGCTGAGAGACTGGGAAAAGCCTCAGGGTTCAAAGAGGGAAGAGAAGGCTTCTTAACAAAACAGTTACTGAAATGACCATACAAGAGGCAAGGGGAGACTGGCTATACAACAGCGTGCTGGCGCTCAAGCTGTTCTGATGCATGCTGTTCTCTGTAAGAGCAGCACTAACCAGTCCGGCAGCCAACAGGCAGTGCAGCAGCTCCTAACCAGCACCTTTAGAGGAAGGTTCAAGAATCCTTGTGGGGACATTTCCACTGTGGCCTGGGACGCTTTCTAGCATCAGACATCCATAATTGCCTTGTACATAAGGCCCAAGAGATACGGGTTAACTTCCCAGCTTTGAGTTTCAGTTTAATGCAACTGTAGGTATCCCCACCCCAGCTATGAAGCTTGAGATCCCCCTTGAGCATAGCAAATGCCCTGCAGGGGCTATGTTCAGTTTGAACATTCCCCAAATATAAAAAAATGCAAATAATTCTCTTAGAAGTTTAGCTAAACTTATGACAACAACTTCCATTAAAAATTCCCTTTTATCAACTCTTAAATACCTTTCAGCTTTCATCAAATGTTACCTTGCACTATGACAGATCATCAGTACAAAGTCACATTTGGCTTCTAATCTTTGCTTTAGTTTTACACTGACAGCTCACACTACACGTAAGAATTTACTTTATGCATTCACTACTTGAGTTTTTTCCATCAGTTTCAAACTGGAGAGACAACGCAGTAGCTTAAGCTTTGATCTTAGAATTAGGCTTAAAAGAGGAGATCACTGCAGTCAAACCTGGACTTCTTAACAAAGAGTACTAAATAGGATGTACAAGACTGAGAGTCAGCATGTCCTTAATGTTAATACTAGTGGCAAGTTAAATTTATGCATTCTTATACTGCTTCTGAGTGCTGCCATTCAGTGCAGCAAGGTACTGCCTGTTTCTGGCAAGTCCACTGTAAGGAGACTTTTTGTTCTCCTGGTGTTACAAGATGACAAGCTTAACCCCCAGACAACCCGTACGGCAACGAGGATAATCAAATTCATGCACACGCTGTCTGCTACGAGGGACCAGCAGCAGGCAGGCTGTAGTACTTCAACTCACATGGGTATCGGGCATCCTTCTTACATCCTAGTACGTGCACGTGCCCCTCTGCTCCTTTAGCAGTAATTTCACAAGACCAAGCCTCCAGCCACCAGGTAAGAGAAGGTAAGACAGTCACAACTCTGCTGCTGTCTTCTCCAGAGTATTTAAATGCTGCAAACAAAAATTCAGGAACAATTCCTCCAGGGGAATTCCAGTTTCCTCTCATTGACAGAGAAAGGCGGGCTCTGAAGCCCCTGATCAAGTGCACGTTCTCCTTACAGCCCTGTTCAACAAATCACTTGCTCAGGTTTCAGACCTTCAGCAAACCCCAGCATGTCAGCAACAAGTGCTGCCTGCAGGCCTTCTGCTTCTTTCCAATGTAACCTTACTGCTACACACTGCTGGGTGAATCTGTTTACCTGCTCACAGTTTTCAGGTCACTATAGTGGCATGTCCCAGGAGACTTCCCTACAACTTTTCTGCTTCATTCTCACCTGCAGGCGATTTATCACTTCCCCAGGACTGCTTGTCACCTACCCGGACAGCTGACTGCCCATACCGCAGTACGTAAATGCTGTTACTGCCCTGCCTCGCATTGTCTGTTATGCTCAGTCTCCATAAAAACTGGAAAATGGATTCACACGCTTACATATTTGAACACTTAACTATCTTCAGCAGAAATTACAAATACTTCTGAAACAGCACATTTCAAGCTTATAGGCCATGTCCTGGCAGGGCAGAAAAGTGAAGCAGAGGGCTAAGCTGAGGCCAGGACTTCAGTCATGGGGTAGTTACAGTGGTTACTCCCCTTGCCTACTGCTTCTCCAGAGGACAGAAGGCTCACAGTGCACTCATCTGCACCAAGCAGCCAATAATTCATTAATGACACAAGAGGAACCGAAGCTGAGAGAATTCCTGCTCTCCTCGTTAACTGCACACCTGTGAATAGTTTACCTTTCACTTGTTTAAGGACAGTTTACTTCAAACCCCCTGGTATCAGTGTCCCCCCCACTCCTTCTGTCCAGGTGGTAGGCCAGCAAGAGGTCACAGGCTGCAGACCAGGAGAGAAGGGAAGGATAAACATTATTTGTGAGCTCTCCCAGGGGGCCCTAGTTCAGCATTCTCATCCCTCAAGCCCCAAATACAGCCTGCACAGAACTTGATCCAATAGCCTCAACTCTAATCTCCTTTCCAAGGAAAACTGCAATTACACTTAGTATTTCTCCCCTCTCTTTTAAAATCTGCTCTGACAGGAAACACACTGACAACTTCTCACTGAAGAAATTAAAGTAGATTTTTCTTCACCAAGGCCACCCGCCCGCACAGCCTTAATCCTTGCGGCTCACATGTTACCTTAACTTGCACTGCACTGAATCCAATTATGCCTCCTCAATCCATTAAAAAAAAATTTGAGGCTGTCACACGGGTTGCACAGAGCAGAAGTATCATCTGAGGAGACAAAACCAGGCCCTGCTGCAGCACAGCTTCACAACCTTATTTCTGCAGAGACATCCACAGCATTATTTAGAGAACTAGCATCAGAGACTTTTACAGGGACCACTGAATAGTTCACTCCAAACTACTGGAGGCTGGACTCAACTCTACAGAGGAGACCAGAACTGACATACAGTTACTTGTAAGTGCTTGGCAGTTACTAGTTATCCATTAAAAGCTTTTACAATTACATTGCTCTGGCGGCATGCACAGCTCAGGGTGAGCTCAGAGAACAGCAGGTCTCCCATGCATTACGCACTGTTAGAACAGCAGATGGATAACCTTGAGCTAAGTAGCCAGAAGTGTCCACAAGTCTACACTGCACATGCAGATTCGGTATCCAGCTACTGACTCACCCACAGCTGCAGAGCTAAATGCAAGCTCTCCCCAGCAGCTGACAACATTTGCCCCTTCAGCCAGAGAAGCAGAGCACAAGCTTCAGAGGATTAAGTTCCACAAAGGTACCTGTTGGCCTCAGAGGTGCTGAGGGCTGCAGGATTTACCAACTCACACCATACTTTCAATCTTCTCTATACAGCCAACCCACAAATATGAAAATTAAGTTCTGCCATTACTGCCCTTGCTGACAAGGATCTGGTGGGGACTGCACAGGGCCTTGTTGTCCTCCCAGAACTGCCATGCCACACAGTGGCTGTGCCCCAGCACTTCAGGGCCACGTTACAGATCCAGGGGCCTCCTGACACCTATTTCAGCTACGGAGAAAAGTCTTGCACAGGCACTACAGAAGTAACAAGCTACAGATGCAAAATTCCTTACAGCCATTTAGCACCTGCATCTTAATAACGAAGGACAAGCTTCTAGATTTTCCTTAACTACAACATCTGTCTGCCACAAGTAACCTTTTCCTGAAACCTAGGTTCTGCTGCAGAGTAAGCACACATGATATTTATCTGAAAGACAAGCAGGCCAGATCCAATCACTACGTGCACTTTTCCCACTAACACATTCAAAGCACTAACTTCACAGCAGCAAATTTCTCCTGGAAGAACAAGCATCAGCTAAGCAATTTGGACCCTTCAGAGTCAAGTCTGCCAACTTACACGAGTTGGCAATCTGGTTTATCATCCCACATGATTGGAATTTATTTTTAGGATCCAATGCCACATGCTTTTTTTTGCCCTCCCCCATCTCACAATTAAAGCCCAGGAGCCACAGATCGCAGTTCCATTCCCATCTCAAATACACGTTTCCGGTATGACCTGAGGTCAAGGTCCATACTTTCACAGAATAACTAGTATTACTCCTAGCAACATCATCGTAGGAATAATCCTTCTCTTTGAACCTCTTAATAAAGGCTCCAGTAGAAATTAAGAGTTTACAGTTACTTAGTGCTCAAAGCAACTGTAAAACACCCTTTCCTCTGACACCTCACACTACTACCAGAACTGTTCCTGCTATTAAATTCAGAGGCATTCAGCCTAAGCCACAAGCCCCTTAAGGAGGGCATGGCAGCTCACCACTGGCATGTAATACCAGGTAGCCTGAGCTAGAACCCGATCTCATCCGAGGCCAGAGAGACCGCAGCCAGCACACAGCAGCCCTGGGTGCTGCTGAACGTCAGCCCGTAACAGCGACGGGCGCTGGAAGCCTCGGCATTCATTTAGCATCCAGACATCCTTTCTCAGGGGGAGGAAGAACCCTAACAGCACCCTGAAAAAGGGTCGGTGTCACCTCGGGAAGTGCGTGACCTAGTGAAACGCTATTTCATTGTCTACAGCGCCCAGGGACTCCTTAAAGGCCTTAAGCACCGGCCTGGGGCACCCGGGCACTGACCTGCCGTGACCCAGCAGAGGCCGGGGAGAGCAGCGGGGCGCTGAGCCGGCAACGAAGCTCGCCCGCCTCCCTCCCGCTCCCAGCTCCCTCGCCGAGGCACAAAAGCGAGCGAGGGCCCGGTGCCGCCGGCCGCCTGCTCGCGGGAGGCGGGCACCCTCCCGGGGCCCTCCCGCCCCACAGCGCGGCGCAGGCCGGCGGCAGCCGTCCCCGGCCGGGCGGAGCGAAGC
>CM021784.1:1150229-1224659 GCA_011076525.1 Nettapus auritus
GAGCGCTGACGGCCGCCGGGACACGCGGCGGTGCCGGGACACGCGCGGGGGGCGTTCCCCCCGGGGGGGCGGAGGGCGAAGCCGCCGCCGCCGGCCTGGCTCCGGGGCTTTGTCCCGCTGCCGGCGCCCAGCCGAGGCTCCGGCTCCCCCGGGGAGTCCCGCCCGAGGCGGGTTTGGCTTCCTGCTAGGGGCGCGGGGCATTGCCCCGGCGCGAGAGCAGGGGCGGCGGGGAGGGACGTCTCCTTCCGGCGGGGGGCGCAGATAAACGGGCCGGGAAGCAGCGGGCTGCGGGGGTTTCCCGGTGCGGGGCTTTCCCGAATTGGCCGGCCGCGCTCCGCAGTGGCGGGGACGGGCAGGGCACGGCCTCTCTTAGCTGGACGTGCTCCGTGCTCCGGGGCTGTGCTCCGGGCCCGGTCAACCCCTGGGCTGCAGCCCGAGGCGGGCTGCGGGAGGAGAGGGGAGCAGCGAGGCTGCGGACAGACGTGCTGCCTGCTGCAGCGCTCACCCTCTGCTTGGGCGGCCTCGCACTGGGCATCAGGGCTGCCACATGGCGGTGTGGCACAAGGCAGTGCCCTTGTGCCAGGCGTGGTGCGGGTGCTGCCCAGCAGCGTTCTCTGCAGGGGCCTCGTCCTCCAGCGCATTGCGGGGCTCTGTGGGCAGCGGTGCTGCCGCAAGGCTGAGGCAGGCAGCAGGCGCGCTGCCTGAACCCGAGGTACAGTCGGTCCTCAGATGTTCTGGTCCATTTATGACTCTCTGCGTTCCCTGTGCTCAGCGCAGAAGGGCTGGTCTGGCTTCTGCAACAAGAAAGCAGGGAAGGTGCCTGGGCGAAGTGGCGTGCCCAGCTCAGCATTGCTTGATGACAGTAGGTAGGGCTGAGGCACCGCCAGCCTCGGCTTTCAGTGATGGAGTCCCTGTGGCTGTTCTGCTGCAGCTCGCTAACACGGAGCCCAGGTGGGGCCAAAGCCATAGTGGTGAGAGACCCATGGCTTGGGGCCTCTCCCCTCTGCTGCCTACCAAGACAAGCAAGAAAGATTTCAGTCTGGAAAACAAGGACAGGCTGGGGAGTGGGGATGAGCTGTGGACTGAGAGCCACTTGTCACATAGGTGGTCAGCAACTCTGCGAAGCTCCGAGCTGATCTCTACCTGAGAAGACCACACAGTGGCTCAGCAGATGGAAGAAGTGATGGAAAAGCATGAACGGGGGAGAGGAAAAGCAATCCAGAATTAGAGCAACATGCAGAAAGAAATCCTTATCTGACTGCACAGCCTGGAATCCTGCAAATACTCAGATCTGAGTGCATCTCCCTACTGCATGTCACCTGGTCCATTGTAAGGCCATCATCAGCCACCGCGGGGTTGCTCCAGGAATGGCATCGCCCTGGCAAGCTGGTCCCAGAAGGAGGTGCAGAGGGGAGGGACACAAAGGGACATCTGTGGTGGCCTGGCTTGAAGGCAGCTCTGCTCACATAGTTTGCGTGGCTGGTGGAGGTGCCAGTGTGCTGATCGCTACTGGGTCCCTTGGCCTAAGGAGAACTATGTGGCTGTGCAGAGCACCGCACCAATGCAGGGGCTCTCTGCTGTTGCTCTCTGGTGGCTTTGAGCAATCTAGGGTACCCCTGGGTGTGCCGGTTTTTCCTTTGTTCACACTACTGGCTCTTTGCAGCTAGCACAGCTGATAAAGCAAGCAACAAGAAAGACTTGGCTTTCTGACTTGTGTTAACAAAGGAAAATGCTGGCAGGTGTCTTTTGAACAAGCAGTTCAAAAGATGATCCCCGCTGGGAGGACGCAGAGGTGGTCAGGTCCTTTGGGCCATGCTCACTTCCCAGTATTAAGGCAAAGGTCTTCTGCCTCCCCTGTGTCTGCTGGTGTGGGTGCAGCATTACATGTGGGCTGCAGCTCCCCCCTTCCTTAGCATCTGGGCCAGTGGCATTGCTGCGAGGCCCAAACTGGTGGCAGCCCAGCTCCTGTGGTGCCACAAAGGATGCAAGCAGATAAAGGAAAGGTTGCTGCACTGAGTGCTGCCTGGGGTAGGGGTAAAACGTGACAGCAGAGAGCACCAAGTGCAGTTTCGCTGCTGCAGGACAGAGGTTTTTTTTGGTGATGGATTTTAATGGCAGGGTTACAGCCATGGAGTAGCATTAGGGAGTTCCTGGGGAAAAGGGAACAGACTGGGGCTCAGGGTTTGGTAGTGGAGTTTCCATAATAACAAGGAAAAGATTAGAGATGAAAAATGAGCAGATAAGTGTGGAGAGAAACAGATGTAATAAATTTCTTTGTGTCCTGCAGAACAGATCGTGGAACATACATATCCACCCTTTTCCCTTACAAGTGCTCATGGAGCACACACCATAAATCTTTCTCTGGTGTGCGCGCACACACACAGACAACTCTCTCTAATCTCTTTCCTGCTGGTATGTTAGAGAAAGCTATTTCTGGAACGTGAAATCTAGGTCAAAAACAAGGAGAAAATCTGAAGGAAACGATAACAGTCTCTCTCTTCAAAGGCCATATGGGGTCAGCCCTGGCTGATACGATTAGCAAGGGGCCACTCCGGTACCTTACTGCTCAGTTGCAGCCCCTCACACCCTGGCTGAACAATGTGTTCTGGTCTGTGTTGTGCTTTACTCTGCATTCAAACCGCTGGCTTCTCCCCAAGAGAACTCTCTTCTCCGGCTCCAGGTGTGCCCGTGGCCTCTGTGGCTGGCCAGCTGAAGGAGGAGAAGAGCACAATTTGTCTACCTATTTGTGACCTGCAGAGGAGGAGGAAGGGAGTCTTCCCTCAAAAGCCGTCACTACATCACTTTTCTGGAAGCCATAGAAACCCGTTCCACAGTGAAGCAGCCTTTGGGGTTTGGTCAGCTGCACAATGCTGCTGTCCTGTGACACAGCGCGGAGGTGTGCAGACGCTTTGTCTCACCATACCCCTTCCTGCCAGAGCCCTGCATGGGGCTGTCAGTGCCAGGGCTGGGATCTGCCTTCTCCCAGGGCAGGGCAGGGTTCCTGCACAGCACTGGTCCTGGGAAACATCTCACTAGCTCAGCTGTGGAAAAACAACAACAACAACAACAAAAAACAATACAAAGGAGACACAAAACTGGTTGGAGGCAGAAGAGGAGCTATTCTATCATGCCTTTGAGGAGTATGTATCCAAAGTAGAGAGCCCTCATACCCGCTTGGGCTTGGCAAAGCCATCGCCTGTGGATGGGCACAAGATGTGTGCAACCCTGGCCACCGCAGGCACAGGCTTCGTGCCTACTTCTGGACTGGACTTTTTTGGGCTCCTTCTGCACCAGGTTCTGTGATTCCCTTGCCAGGCTGGGCTCAGGGTCTGCAGCCTCTGCTCCACCAGTGCTGCTGTCATGGGGCCAGCAGAGAGGGAGAACTGGAGGGTAGCTGCTGTCTGGATGCTCTCAGGGATGTCTTTTGTCTCAGCGACCCATAGCAAAAACAGGTCAACAGAGCCCAGGCCTTGAAGGAGGAGACAGAGCTGGGTCTCCTGGCCTCCCTGGAAGAGATCTGGGCACAGAGTAAGGAGACGGGCACCTGGGAACAGGCTGCTGAATGCCAGGGCAGGGTGCTGCCATGAGCAAGGCTGACATTACCAAAAAGCATCAGGAGAAGAGCTCGAGCAGGGACTGGTTTGGTGTAAGCTTTCCCTGCTGTCACTGGGGCATAGGTTGGAGGCTGGGCTGGGGTCTCAGCTTATTTTTCTGTGCTTTGCTCACCTCTCTGCTTTCCCTCTCACCCTGGACATCAAATATTCAGGGCCCTTTGAGTGCAGCTCTGTATCCTCACGCAGTCTATTATGCAAGCAATTCCCAGTAATGCCTCTAATAAGAAGGAACTGGGGCTGGGGAGCCCTTTGTAATACACAGGAGCCTCTGTGGCTGTCGGCAGAGCCTGGCAATTAGATGAATAGGTTTCACTGGGGCTTTTCAGTCTCCTGCTTTGCAAAGCACAAAGCTTTGTTTAAGGCTGATCAAGGGCAGCTCATCATCTGTCTAGCTGGCTGTCAAATGGGAGTTAATTGCCCCGTAATATGCTAGTGACACAGGAGTTTGTGGGAGGCACAGAGCAGTGCAGTTTGTCAGAGGTGTGACAGCTGTCAGTCCTCTCCCACCCGCTGTGCGCACGCACGCCGCAGACCCCGAGGCTTGCAGTCCTCCATGAAATGCAGCCTGCTGCATCTCCTCCTCAGCTGGGGGCTGAACCCCCACAGTACTGCTTAGCTTTATGATTCGGCCCCTCGAAGCTCAAGAAACCTGCATCAGGCACAGCATTACTGCTGCTGGTGCCTCTGTAGGATGTGTCTGTACAGATGAGAAAGCCAGTCCTCCCCTCGGTGACCGGGAACATGATGGGAGCGGTTCCCCATGGCCAGTGCATGGACGGTGAGGAGGAGGGTGCCCGAGGGAGGGGAATGGGGTGAGGACTCTCGGTTGTTTCTTCCTAGAGCCCAGTGTGGATCAGAGACCGCCAACAATTAGGCCTGCAAGCGGTGGGGCGCCCACTTCTCTCCATTGCTCTAGCTTGATGCCATCAAGCTGCAAGGTACCAATGTGCTGCTCAGGCTGTGCAGCACCTCTCCCAGCAGTTACTGCCTCAGGGATGAGCACGTGCGTTTGCAGGAGGAACTGAGACTGTGTGGCTGATTAAAGGTGTGACTGCTGCCTCCTGCCTTCCCCGTTGTGCACACACAAACACAGATGCTCTTCTCTGCTCCCCCCCCCCCCAATCAAATCTGTTTCCCTCCCGAAGCCCCTGCAGCAAAAGTAAAGGGGTGGAAGGTGTTCTGAAAATCAGCAAATCTCCACTGGGTCATGTCACAGAGAGGTGATGCTTGAAAGGTGGCAATGAGTCGTTTTGAAAGCCCCTTCCTGTGCTACACCTGCTGTTGTTTCCCAGCACTGGTGGGGGCTTGCAGCAGTGCTGAGCTCAGCATCATCTGCGCTGTCAGGAGGAGGGTGAGAGTGGGCTGTGCTTGTGGGTTGCCCGTGCTCCCCTTCCTGCTCCCCCTGCCTACTGCTGGCACAGGGTGCCAACCCAGAGCTGGGTCGCGTGCTCTCCAGTGCCTTCATGCCAGGGTCACCCTGCCCAGCTGGACCTGTCTGGGTGTCCATGTGGGTGACAGGGACTTGCTGCTTGCCCTGCATCTCCAGCAGCGTGGTACAGCCCTGGTGAGATGCTGTCTCTCAGTCCTCCTGCCTGCTCCGTGGTCTGCCTAGTATTGCCATATCCAGAGCATCATCTTTTAATCTGTGTTCCTAAAAGCATTCCCAAGAGTTACAAAGCCTCATCACAGGGCTGAAGCAGCAAGTTTGATCTGAGGTTGGACTGAAACCACGTGCTCTGTGCAGCCCGGCTGAGGACAGAGTGCTGCCACTGCTGTCCCAGACCTATGGTGACTCCACTGACACGATGCAGTGAGTGTGCTGGGCAGGCAGGATGGGAGACCTCCTGGCAAGGAGCTGGGAGTGACACAGTACACCAGCTCTGCCCTCTGAGGCTTCCCTGATGCCAGGTCTACAGGGTCTGAGCTGCCCTCACTGCACCTTGCTGTGTTGGGCTGGTGACCCCAGCACCCTGGCAAAGTGATTCACCCCAGCAGCGGTGCTCGGTGGGGCTCCACGTGTGGCAGAGCTGGCTCATTCTGCAAAATTACTGGCTCTGCTGCAGTGCTGGGAGAGACAGCCCAAGCAAGGGTCAGGAACATCTGAACAGTGCTGCCTCCAGCCTCTGCCCTGCCCAAGGGGAAAGAATTGCCCTGGAGTCACCTCTGAGGAACAGGCTGGGCTTTTGTCCAATACGGTAATTACTAATCAAAAGAGAAGGGCCTGCCCAGAAAGAGTAATGCCGGAAGAGGCATCTAGAGGTGGGCATACTGTGTTAACCACTCAGGGACAAGAACACAGGCTACCGGCACTGGGCAATGGAGCTGAGAAAGGCTCCTTAATGTCTTGAAATTCAGAGCAAGACCTGTTTGTACCTCACACCAGAGATGTCAGATGGGGGTCTCTAGGTTAGTACACTTGAGGAGTGAGGGGCATACACGACTAGATGCCTTAGACATCTGTGTGGCTGCTGCCACCCAGCATGTCTCCAGGAAAGAAAGCAATTGGAGCCAGTCCAGCCAAAGGATAAATTCCCAGCACCTCCTTGTCAGAAGGTTTTGGAAGACTCTCCTCCAGGCTATAATGCCAGCAGCAGCCTGTGGGCTGGGTGTGGCCAGGTGACTGTCACGGACACCTCTTCTGCCCTGGTTGCTGCACGGAACTGGGCCAATGTTTGGGCTGCACAGGAGCACCTCTGGCCGTGCATGCTCCTCTCCTAGCTGGGCAGGCTCTGACCTGCCTGTGACTGCTGGGCAAAATCACAAACCCTGAGGGTCCAGAGGGGGCAAACTTGCACCATTCACCTTTTTCCCCAGACTTGGCACCCCAGACCTGGTTTTGGAGTCTTGCCCTGTACGGGAATCTGCAAAGAAACAAGACTTACCAGGAGCGGCTGAGGAAACTGGGGTTGTTCAGTCTGTAGAAAAGGTACCTCGTCACTCCCTACAACTACCTGAAAGGAGGCTGCAGTGAGGAGGGTGTTGGTCTCTTTTCTCAGGTTACAAGTGATAGGACACAAGGAAATGGCCTCACGTTGTGCCAGGGAAGGTTTAGATTGGACGTCAGGAAGAATTTACTCACAGAGAGTGGTTAGGCATTGGAAGAGGCTGCCCAAGGAAGTAATAGAGACGCCATCCCTGGAGGTATTTAAGGAATGTGTGGTCATGTCAGTGAGGGACATGGTTTAGTGGTGGACTTGGTACCATTAGGTGATGGATGAACTTCATGATCTTATGGGTCTTTTCCAACCTAAATGATTCTATGATCTATTGTAAAAGACTTTGAGTGAACCCCAAAGCCTTGTCACTTCTCTGCCACTGAGGGATGGAGATGTCTTCTGCCCTCCCTCCTGTCAGCCCCAATTTCTACCTCTGGCAGAAGGGGCTGAAGAGATCAGGATTCACTCAGACTTGGAGGAAATGAATGCTGAGTCCCTGATGTGAATTTTTGCTCCCAAGAATTTCAGGGAGAGGTCAAAGCTGCCAAGCGCAGCCCAGACTGAAGGAATTACAGTCAGATGCATAACTGAGAGGAGGAGGAGGAGGGAAGCTATCAGCAGTGCAGGGCAGCAGGACTGCACCCACAGCCCCATGAGACTCGGGGTGAGGAGGGCAGCCAGTGCTCTCAACACGCATCAGGGTGAGGTGGGCATCCCACGGGGCGCTCCCAGCCGGAGTGTTCCCAGCCGGATTTGCCTTCACTGAGCAAAGACACTGAGCCCGACCTCTGCAGCCTGCAACAACTGTGCAACCAGAGCCCGTCTGCCATTTTGGCATCCACATCCAGGGACTTTGACACGGCCATCCTGGCAGCATCCCTGCCCTGCCCTGCCAGCACAGAGCAAACTCAGAGACGCTGTCCCCATGGAAATCTTGGACAACCAAGGCTGGAGACCCCTTGCAAGGTGTCTGAGGGCAGCGCCCTGCACCTCCAGCACCTTGGGCACTCACACCCCATCCCAACAACTGCCGTGGCCTCGCTGGCACTCACTGTTGGTGGGCAGGGTCCTGCTGCCGCTGAGGCTGCCCGCTGGCGGGGGGGAGATGGAACGGATGGAGCCGGTGTCCTCATCCTGGGAGCAGCCCGCTTGGATGGCTCGGAGGTAGCTGTGGCTCCGGGAGCGGAAGTAGCTGGGCAGGGGCAAGTCCAGCACCTCGGCGGCAGCCGACTCGGCCTCGCTGTAGGTAGAGTCACAGACCGCCTCGTACTGCTCCCCCAGCTCCGGCTCTCTCACCTGCACAGGAAGAGGGGCAAAGCAGTCACCCCCTGCCCAGGGCCGGGCCCCTTCCCTTCCCTCCTGCAGCCTTCTCTGCTCCCCTCTGTGCTGTGGCTCCCAAGTGGTCTCAGCCAGACACAGGCAGAGCGGGAGGAGCAGTGCTGGCCGGCGTGGGGCTCCTGGCCAGGGGAGAGGGGCCCATCCTTCCAGGCCAGAGGATCCATGCAGGAACAGGAGGCACTTACCACCACAGTGCCAGTAAAGCACTCCCCAGTCTCTGCTGGAAAGGCTGAGTACGGAGGCCGAAATCCCTGCCTGGCCTCCAGCAGCTCCCTTGCCCTACTGGCATGGCTGGGCGACCCCAAGCTCAGCTACGAGACCCCACTGTGGCAGGCTCACGGTGAGGGAGGTAGGCTCAGGGGGCGTCTCCATGCCCTGGGCCAGGCCACCTGGACCTGTGCTGGAGGCACAGTGGGGAAGTCATCCCAGTCCTGCCTGAGGTGGGGAGCAGGAGAGAGCTCGGTGCAGGCTGAGGCACGACATGGCCTGAGCAGGGAAGCTCCACTTCCTGCTTCCCTGCTGCCTCCACCTCCCCTGGCCTGGCCATGTCCTTGAGGGGCAGTAGCTGATTCAACTTCAGCTCGGGAGACTCACCCAGATCAAACCAGAGCCAGCCTGAAACAGCAAGTGTTTCGAAATACCGATGATGAGAGATGCTGAGGTTTGCCCTGTCAGTCACTTCCAACTCTCCTGGCCCTTTCTTTGGCTTCAAGGACAGTATTTATGACCAGTGCTGGCATCCGTAGCCTTTCCCTGAGCTCCACAGGGTTTGGCTGAAAAAACTCGTCACTATCCCCAGAAACACTTCTGAACCCTCTGCTGAGGCTGGGGTAACCAAACTGTCCAGTTGCCCTGCAGTGCCCTGGGCTGGGGAGTGCATCCTTCTCTTCCTCCTGTGGCCCTGGGCAAGGGTGCCCCACAGTTGCCTCACACCCTGCGGCAGGGTTCCAGGGAGACCTAAGAAAACTCCATGAGGAAGGAAGAGGGAATGGCAGCGGGACGGTACCTGCTCTCCATGGGTAAATATCTGAGGGATAAGTGAGGGGGGTCCAAAGATCTGGAAGAAAGAGTTGGAGAAGGTTAAAGGCCAGGAAAGGGGCAGCCCTCACACAGACAGCCATTGCACAGGGACCAAGGACAAAGGGAGCACACAGCCCTTTCCTTTGGTCCACCACTGCTGACACTTCAGTACAAACTTCAGAGCCCATAAGATGCCAAGCAAAATGCCTCACAGGCCCCACAGACAAGGCACAGCAAAGCTCCACGGGACCCCTCTGAGATGGAGAGAAGTTGCTGATGCATTCAGCCTGTGGTATGCACCGTGTATTAATATAAACACACACAGGGCATACTGGCACTCTGACAGCAGAAACACAATGCCCTGACAGGGGCACCCCTGGGCACACACAGGGTGCCTGTGGCTGTAGGATGAGGGCTGGTGTGGCTCCCGGTTAGCACCCTGCCAAGCCCCAGCACTGGCCAGTGCTCGTGGCATGGCCAGGAGCTGTGATGGCCCTGCAGCTGCAGAGCTGGGTGCATGGGCAGGCTGAGCACTGCGCATCAGGGAAACCATCCTTTGCCCTGCTCGGGCTTGGGCTGGCCACCTTGCTGCTATCTCCTCTGCACCTGCACCAGGAAGAAGCCCCATTAAAGCAATGCTCCCTTCTCTCCATAGCAAAGCCACGGGACACACTTGGCATACGGACAGATGCCTGACAGACACTGCACTGCCTGCAGGGAGGAATCCCTTCTCCCCATCTCCTGGCGGTTCCCTCCATTCCTGGTCTGCAGAGCACAACCACCCCAGGAGCTCCTCCCTTCATACGCTGCTCAAGATGACCCATCTTGGGAAGAATCCAGGTACAAAATGTACCTCAGGGAAGAGGCTTGGCTGGAGGCTGGGTCTGGCCATCCTACATAAAGCACAGCTCAAATTGTGTCTCAGCAGTGTTGGGGGTCAGCAGCTGGCTCTGTCTGGCAACAGGTCCCTTCCTGTGAGAGGTGGATGCTGACACATATCAGATGAACCCCAGACTTCCAGAGGTTTGCAAGGTGGAGTTCAGCTTGCGCAAAGCCAGGCAGAGTGGACTTGTCTTTGAGAGACAGAGGTGTTTCTGTATGGGAGGATGCTAAGTCTTGCTGGACAAACAAAGATGTTGAGGGTCACCCAAAAGGGAGGGCAGGGGAGGAGCTGCCTGCGGCACTGAAAAGGCATGAAAAGACAGGTTGGACCTGGCAGAGGATCAGACCAGCGCACGCGAGGTGGCTGTACTAGCTCCACCTTGAATCAAGAGTTATGCAGTTTGTGAGAGGCCTCTAAATCCCAATTCAGCTGCAACTGGATTGTCTTTGATTTAGAGGAAGGCAGGCAAAGCACAAATGATGATACCAGCCCCATGCCTGAGCTGGTGCCGTGGCAGTCAGCATGACAGGGCTGCAGCTCTGGATCTGGAAAGGAGCATGTGCTGGGCACTTCCTGGCACAGTGCAGGCTGCTCAGCCCAAGACACTTCTAATGCCTTCGTGAGGATGCTGCACTCAGCTGCTAAACGGCAAACGAGGGGTGGGGGAGAGCACAGACTCAGCCTGCCTGTGGTTTCCCCTTCCCTGCAAAGGCCTGGCTTTAGACACAGGTTTCCATGCAAAGGACAGGAATGCAATGGGCCTGACCTCCTTCTCTGTGCGACAGAACATCCAGCACATTTTTATCAATATACAAGGAACGAGACTGACCACAAGGAACACATATGTCCACAAGCAATGCTCTGTGCCTTTCCCTAGAGCTCTCCACAAATGGCTCCAGCTGCAGGTAGCAGCAGGAAAAGCCAGCAGTGTGGCTGGAGCAGCCGGGAGGGGATGTATGTGGGTTCAGAGCCCTGTGCACTTGGAGGGGAGTGCCAGCACACACCTCCTGCCCTCCTCCATGCTGTGCTTCCTGGTGTCCAGCCCACTTTGTTAACCTCATGCTACCTCCCTTGATCAGGGAGCACTGGCAGCATGTGGGGAGACAGACTGGAGCAGCATGGAAAGGGGGCATGTGTGCATGTGTTCCCGCACAGGCACACAGGGACAGAGAAGGGACATAACAGAGGCCCAGGTTGACAGCAACACAGCTGGGCAAAGCTCGTGGAGCCACTGCTGCCCCAGACACCTGCTCTGAAACAAAGGATCCCCGTCCGGCATGGAGATGAGCACATGGGAACTGTGCAATGGCCTTACGCCAGCGTGGGTTATTTCCTGGCTGCTGACAGCTGGCTTACAGCCACTCAGGTCCTCAGCCACTCCAGTTTCATACCAAGGGGGAGGATGGGACATAGCATGGGACCGGGAGTTAAACCCAGAGGCCATGGTGAGGGCTGGCACCATTAGCACCTCCACTGGCACCCTTGCCTTTGTCTGGACTTCCCTGTGACATGAGAACCAGGAACACACAAGAGACACCCCCAGTTAGCTGGCAGGACAGTCTCCTGAATTACAGGCACCTTGTGCCTAGGTTCAGCTGGCTTCCTGAGGATGGGGCCCTCAGAGCAGAGCAGGATTTCTGTTCCCTGTAAACCTCTGCAGGGTCCCTGGCAGCTGGCCTCAGGCTGCACGCTGCCTTCTGCATGAGCGAGGCTGGCCCGGGCTCTGTGCCCACTCCGCGAGCGAACGGAGCTTGCAGCAGGAGTGGGCGGCCTTGCAGGCAGCTGCTAGGTGGTGCACAGTGTGAGCCTGCACATGGAGCAGCCCTGAGCTTTGCCTCTTGCTGTGAAGCATGGGGGGGCTCTGGGCTGCTATACCCATGGCCATGGCTGCAGTGACTGCAGCTGCACCAGCAGTGCTGAGAGGAGGCAAAAGCTAGAGCAAGAGAGGTCTAATATGAATTAAGGAGCTGTCCCTGACAGTTTAATAATGTTGCCAGAGAACAGCACACCTGTTACTGGAATGCAACTGGTGCCTTATTTTTAGGGGGCAAAAAGATATTCCTCTTCCCCTCCGCTAGCCTCCATTCTCTTTCGGGCTGGGTGTGCAGTGGGGTTTGCCTTCCTGGCATCTCACCTGGTTGATGCAACTGGACTCATTGACGCTGTCGGAGATCTGGTTGTATTCTTCCTCCCAGGTTGGGAACTTTGGAGGTAGGAGGATCTCGACAGAGTCCAGGCGGTCCAGGCTCCTGCAGCAGAGAGAGAGGGAGTGAGGGACACCCCCACGGACCGGGCAGAGCTGGGGCTGTGCTGGAGCTGCTGGGGCAGCTAGACCACACTGCCCTGGCACCCTCTGCCAGGCACATGGCAGCACTGAGCTGATGCTGTACACCAGGTCCACAGCTCGGCCCTTGCTGTAGTTGCTGGAGAAGATGGAAGCACTTTCTCACCTTGCTGGCCACTGGCTTAAGCTGGTACATGGGTGAAGGTTTTGTGGGGTGCAGAAGAAGGAGAGGGGACAAAACCTTGTGCCCCCCAGCCCCAGGAATGCAATGCAGATACCAGGTTTGTCCAACCCAAGCCCAGGGAGCACATGGCATCTGTGCCAGCCCCCAGAGTCACAGCCTTGGCTACAGACCTGCTCCTGCACAGGCTGATGTTGGGGGAAGTCTGCTCTTCGCTGCCTGGACTGGTGGGCAGGGGGTGGGATGTGGTAGGGCGAATGATTTTTCAATGACATTGTTGATGACTTCACAATTAGAAACATCTTCAAAACTTTTTGTTGGCTTTTGAGGGAGACCTCATCAATGTGTATAAATATCTGAGGGGAGGGTGTCAAGACAACGGAGCCGGTCTCTTTTCAGTTGTGCCCAGCGACAGGATGAGAGGCAATGGGCACAAACTGAAGCACAGCAGGTTCCAGCTCAATATGAGGGGGCACTTCTTTACTGGGAGGGTGACGGAGCACTAGGACAGGTTGCCCAGAGAGGTTGTGGAGTCTCCTTCTCTGGAGATACTCAAACCCCGCCTGGATGTGATCCTGTGCAACGTGCTCTAGGTGATCCTGCCTGGCAGCAGGGTTGGACTGGATGATCTTCAGAGGTCATAGAATCACAGAATCATAGAATTATAGAATATCCCGAGTTGGAAGGGACCCATAAGGACCATCAAGTCTAACTCCCGGCACTGCACAGGTCTACCCAAAAGTTTAGACCATGTTACTAAGTGCACAGTCCAATCGCTTCTTAAATTCAGACAGGCTTGGTGCAGTGACTACTTCACTGGGGAGCCTGTTCCAGTGTGCGACCAACCCTGGAAGGTCCCTTCCAACCTCTGTCATTCTGTGATTCTGAGATTCTGTCTGTATAGAGGAACCCCAAAGTTTATCTGCAACAAGCTCAAGGGGAGCCAAGCCTAGATTGCACTGCTTCAGTAGCAGAGGGGTTTGTTTTTTCCAGAGCAGCTTTTGCTGCAGGCTCTGAGGGAAGAACTCTGTCCCGTATGCAGGGCTCAGCAGGAGCCTATGCAGCAGCAGTAGAAGAGCAGGGCTGTCAGTGAGCCTGACACAGCCAAAACCAGAGCAACTGTCCCTGCTGAGAGCTGGGTGCGCAGCAGCCAAGAGGCAGGTGGGAGGATGAGAGGGATGTGGAGGAAGAGGAGAGGTGCTTGTCAGACCAGGCGGGTGTGTGACAGCCCTGCACATTAGCTCAGTGCCATCTTTTACGCACGTACTTCTCTGGTGTGGTCTCTGTGCAGTCTGCTGGGGCTCTGGGCATGTAGCAGGGGACAGACAGGCATGGTGAGGGGTGAGCTGCAGAGGATCTGCCTCTTAAACCACCTGTGGGCCCCACAGAGCAGCATGGGGGTGAAGCTCTTGCCTCAGCTGGAGGGGCTGTGGTATGCAGGAGGCCAGTCTGTCTGTACCCCAGCAGGACGGAGTGCAGAGAGTGGAGGCCAGGCAGACCTCCAGGAAGGATGGTGGCACCTCCTGAGTCTCCATCCCGGAGCTGATGTGTGTGGAGAGGGGCCTCGTCTGCCAGGGGTGATGGAGGAGACACCCAGCCCCCAGAGGACTCACTTGGCCACCCACCAACTGTCCCTTGGCACGCTAAGCCCTGGGCTATCTGTTCAGCTTCTTGTTCCCCTTAGCATGACAGAGTTTTGTCCATGACCCCCTCGCCAGCCCAGCAGCCCTGCCTGAGGCGACTGAGGCCTGCGATGCAGGTGGGTGTGCAGCCATGCCAGGGCATGGGGCCACGGCTCTGCTCTAGCTGCTGTCCCACCTGCATGCTGGGCTGATGGGGGAAGCAGCGAGACCCTGCAAAAACCAGAGTGGCCGCAGCTCCAGAAGGCTCCCTGGTGGGGGCAGAGCCAAGGGAGCGGTCAGCAGATGCCAGCTGTGCCCATGCTCCAGGCCCGCTTGGTGCTGGGCCCCAGCAGTCCAGGTGAAGTTTCACACCCTGATGGACGTGACCTGAGTGGTTAATTAGCCCAAGACAGGAAGAACCCAAGTGTCTCAACTTGGGTATTTTACACCAGAGACCCATGGACCCAGCTCTGCTTCCCCTGATGTATGTGTGAGGCCATGGAACAGAGATGGATTTGGGGACGGATTCAGAGCAGGCGTTTCCAGGGTTCCCTGCAGTTAGCTTTGTCACCATCTCCCACCAGAAAACAGCATCTGCTCCACAGTCTGATGCCACCATGAGGGGTCTCCACACCGCCTGCTTCCCCACTTCTCTGGCTCTATCTGCTGAACCGTGAGCAGCTCATCTGCAGCTGCTCCTGCCTCCTCCTGCCCCTGTGCCACTCACGTCTGATGCTGACTACAACATCTGAACCGCCCACAGCCTGTCACAACCCCTGGGTGCTTTGTCCTGGGAAGCATAACCTCTGTTCAGGTGGTTCACACAGACTCCATCCTAGGAGGGCTAGCCCCTTGCCCAGCACGTTTGCTGTATTCCTCTTGCTCTGCTGGCTGGCTGGCTCAAGATGCTGTGAGTCTTCCTCCCTCCACACTGGCTCCCAGGCCTCTTAGTTCAGCTCTCCTGTCTTCAGGGGACCACCCAGCCTAGTGTGTAAAAGGGGCACTCTCTGGCTGGTCCCAGACACCTTGGGACACCTGTGGAGCAAAGCAGATGGCACAGTTGCAGTAGCCTGTGGCCTGTGTGCCACATGTTCCCAGCCACACTAGCTGAGCATCTAAATAGCATCACTGGGTTGGGTTCTCCACAATCTCTTAGAGGAGCAGATCCTTAGGCAGAGAAAATCCACATAGCTCCACCAAAGGATTCTCCCATCACCAAGAGGACAGGGACCTGGGGCAGACTCCTAGCACCAGGGCTATTTGGAGTCACCAGGTCTCTTCAGTCCCCTGCTACATCTCCTGTCATGCTCGTCCCCTCATCAGCAGGTGTGTGGGAGCTCTGCTGGGCTCTGATCCCCATGTGGGGTTTCCGTGTGGGTGTTAATGACCAAACCCCAAGGACTGCTTTTGGGGTGGTCCCTGGGGACCTGTACAGAGCTCCCAGGGGAGCCCCAGTTACCTTTGGGTAGTGCTCTGCTCACTCAGGGACTGTTGGGTGGCCTTGAGGTAACTCTGCCTCCGAGCTGCAGTTTTCGGGGATGGTTTGGGGCTGGTTTCTGAGTCTTCACTATCATCATCCCCCATGGCTTTGATGTAACTCCCGCTTCGCATGCGCCGACACGGGATCTCACTGTCTTTGTCCCGAGACAGTGTGTTGTTCCACTCCCCCTGAGGTACCTGCAAGAGTAAGGGGAGCATGAGCATTTGTGAGAGAGCATCTCTTGGACCAAAGGGACCACGGGGATTTTGGGAATTGGCGGCAAGGCCAACTTTTGGACCCTCAGATGGAGCACAGGGGAAATGGGAAATGCAATTCCTTTCCAGCCCTCCCTTGACAGCCTGAGCCAGGCAGCCTTGCATTTGATTGCCTCCATTTCAGCACATCTACCCACACGCATCGCCCAATGACCACTGCAGACCAAGTTGATACAAGCTGCACAACGCCAGACATAATGAGGAGGGAAGAGCCTCACCAGATTTGCACTGTACATTGGGACAGTAGTGGCACACATTCATTTAACACAAAGCCCATGCTTATTAAAGTAATTGCACACGTTTTTCAGGCCAAAGCCTGTAAAATCTGTCATAGACAGAGCCCAGCCCTCCTTTAAGGTTTCTGAGTTGAATGGGACTCAGTGTCTGAAATTCATTTCAGAAGCCAAGCCAGGCCCTCACAAATCCTAGAGCAGCTTGGTTACATAGACTTTGTGGTGGTGTCTGCACAGAGATGAGTAACTTGTCCAAAAAAAAACCATTTCTATCTTCACTAGTGCGACAACTCTGCCATTAATTTAAGGCCATCTCTCATTCCCTCAGTAGAGATGGGCAAGCTATTGCTTTCCATGAGGCTTGAAGTGCTGAGAATCTCAAAGAACTAGCACCACTGCCTGTCTGCCCTGTGAAGGGTTTATGTAGGTGACTGGAGGCATGGCCAAGGCACTGGGCCAGCAGCAGAGTCAGATGTCAGCCTAGAACTGATCAAGACAGGAGCCACATGTGGTGTGGGACAGTCCAGAAGAAAGACTGTGCAACCTGAGTTGCCAGGAGCAAGGAAGTGCCACAGCCAGACCTTGGAACGAGGGAGCATGGTCAAGAAGTGAGGGTTGAGGACTGAAGCAATTTGCTGCAATGGTTCCCAAAGGATTTCATCTTCAGCAATCTGTCCTGCTGTGTTTGCATATCCAAAATGTGCAACAACGTGGGAAGGCAGGCGAGCCGGGGGACAGCAAGGGTATTCCCCAAGACAGGGTCTTCTGTGGCTGGTTGGTACGCCCAGCACCCTGCAGTATCACCTGCTGCACTGACTGCAGCTACAACAGTACCAAATAGAGGTGATGGTGAGGGAATGCCACAGAAGGTGGGCTCTGGAGGAGATCTCCTCTTACAAACGCACACAGACCAGGGCAGCAGAAGGCTGCCCAGTCTGCTGCGGGAAGCAGGCTGGCTGGAGAGCACCATGGGGAGCAACAAAGGGCCATGTGCTGCATCAGCTCATGCTGTTGAGAGCATCCACATTTACTGTGCTGACGGAGCTGTTGGATTTACTCAGCTCCCTGGGGAGCTGTCGGACTAATCAGCCAGTGTTTATATAGTGCTTTGGGAATGCAGAGAGCTGAGTCGCAGCTAACTGTGATGAGCCAGAGCTGCTAAACACCACTTGGTTACTGTTCCCCACCTTGTTCACAGCCGCCCCAGCCAAGCACCTGCATGGAGTGGCCCTGAGGCCAGCCAGGAGGGATCCTGCTGGCTCCAGCTGAGTTCCTGCTGCAGGAGAGCTCTCCCCACCCCTTGGGTCACAGGGTAGTTGGCTCTGACCTTTCCTGAAGGAGGGAGGAGCCCTGGGAAGCACTGTTATACCTATTGTATGGGCCCTGGTGTCAGGTCTGGCCTGAGGCTGGATTTTGCTGCCTCCCTTCTCCTGAGGATGAATTGCAGCCTCCTGCCCATGCAGCTTCTGGGCCAGCAAGCCTCTCAGTGTGTTCCACATTTCAGTTTAGCAGCGGCAATGGTAAGGATGATGCTTGCTAGGATACCCTTTGAATCCAGTGACACAGTTTGGAGTGTGTCCCATGTACAGCACACAAAGTCCACAAGGATTCCCACAGCTTTTGCTGCCCATGGAGCAGAGTGCAGGATGAGAGTTTCATGTGTTTCATGTAGGTGTCCCCAGGAAACTTCTAAAGCAGTGCTGGTATTTGAGGTGCTGTTCAGGATCATGCTGGCTGCTTCTCTGCATCTTCAGGTACCCAAGGACCAGAAGAGTCTGTCCAACAGACTCTGAAGCTCTGAAATAGGGGATGAAGAGCCCAGAGCATCTTCTGTTATCAAGGGACAGACCTTGATAGTGGCCGATGCAGCACCTCCCTGGTGGAATCTCTCATGGAAGCTGTAACCCTGAGCTCTGCACACTGCCCATGTTTTAAAACAAGGACAAAAATTAAATGAGAGCTGCCATGTGTTACTTGTAGGCCTGGCACAGGGAAGATCAGGAGGCTCTCCATAGGCTGTGGGGAGTCTTTTGGTGTGAAAGGAGTGGGAGCAAGAGGATGCCCAGGTCCACTACCCTTGCAGGTGGCCAGTGGCCACAGCAAGCTCAGGATCCACCCTGCCCAGGTGGCTGCACTGGGGAGAAGTAGACACCAGAGGATCTGCCAGGGCTTGGGATGCAGATACCTCTCTGCCTGGTCTTGGTGCTGCATGGTGCCCCTTGGCACAGGCACTTGGCTGTCCCTTGGAGCTGGGCTCCACTGGCACCGTTCTGTGCAATACTGCTCTTCTGACCCTGTTATCATGAGCTAAGCATAGAGGGGACAGGAAAGAAGGGGCCACATGGGGATTTCTCCCCTCCTTAAGTATGGAGCATTCCCAAGTCACTGAAACAAATGGAGCATTACCAGAAGTGAGGGAGCAGTGAAAGGGAAACTTCACCTCCTGGGCACTGGCAGGGACAGAAGAGCTCCACTGTTCACATCACTTCTGAGGGCATGGGGCAGAGAAACTTGCAGAGCAAGCAGGGTTCCAGTTTGCATGTGTGACAGCTCCAACATGCAGCCTAGCCCGGCACATGTGGACATGCCGCACGCATGAGCGTACCCGCTGAGGCACCCGCGGAGCTGGACTCAGCACACAGGGATGCCTGTGCCATGCAGCCAGGCTGCAATGGAAGAATGAGCTTGATGAGGGCGCACTGCCACTCCCTCCAGAGCTGATCCTTGTGGTGTCCTGAGGGCTCCTTGTGGTCTCAGGTGTGTCCCCAAGAAAGAAAGCTGGAGCCCAGGCTGCCTACGTGCCTGACCTGGCCTTTTGGCAGGGGAGCTCTGGGAAGGACCTGGGCTGGGTTTCTTGCCTCATGGGAGCAATCAGCAGCATGTCTGACACTCAGTAGGCTGCTTGCCCTGGTTTATGAATTCATGTTTGGTGCCACTGGGGGGGGGGTGAGGAAGCTTTGGTGGGGGCAGGGAGCCTAACCTGGATGAAGCTCCAGGCTAATGGACAGTGGTGTGACCCTGTACCCCAGGAGCACCAGGGAGACAGGGGGCTGTGTTGCTGGAACTGGGGCCCTTCATCCCCCTCCCCACAGCCCAGAACAGCCACAACCCCAACTGTCTCACTGCTTATTTTGGGAGATGGTTATGAGAGAGAAATGCCCAGGGCATGAGCAAGGCTGAACCACAGTGTCCCCCGAAAATTCTGAGGGATGCCGTGGTGCCTGGGCAGCATGTAGTTGTCCCTCCCTTGCACACAGTGTGTGTAAATAGGGTGGGCTGCACAGAACAGACAGCACTGCCCAGATGGGGGCCTGAGTGCCTGCGGGGCAGAGGCTGCTTGGCCATGCCTGCTCCTGCTCTCTCCTGGCCCAGGGCATCTCTTGCTCCAGCAAGCCCTTTGGCACAGGCTGCCTGGCAGCTGGCCATGTGTGGGGTCCTCCAGGAGGGGAAGACACGGGGATGGGGAGCTCAGCCTCCATCCCTCGGGAGCTGTGCTCCAGACTTTCTTCCAGGCCATTGCCTTGAGGGCTGCTCCAGAGAAAGTCCCGGACTGAGGGACAGGGCTGCACCTGAGCAGAGCTGGGTGATCAGCTGCTCTCAGCTCCAATGACTGGTTCTGGGAGTGGGCCTGGAGATACGATAAGAGCCCCAATAATCCCTGATGAGTCTGAAGCCTTCCCAGGGCTTGCAAATGGAGCAGGGGAGGTGGAAAGCCTCAGGGTCTTACCCCAGCCTGGAGACTGGGGGACCTGTCCCCATTTCGCTTCTCCTGCCCTCCCTTGGGTCAAAAGGGCATTTCTGAACCTCGGAGCCCCCAGGTGTTTCCCCCTTGGAGCAGGCCCAGCAGCAGCTGGGCCCTGCGGCCCCCACACACCGGGCTCTGCAAGAAGGCAGGTGCACTCAGCTCCTCGCCACTTCAGGAGTGGGTGCTGGCAGGGGGCCTGTCCTACTCCAGAGGGACATTTCCCACACACTGTCCTCCAGATATTGGAGTTGACTTCTCTGCTTCTGGCTTAGGTCCCTTCTTAAGCTAAGGGCTGGATGCGGTCCAGCCTGGGCTGGCCATGAGCACCCACGGTCTATTGGCTTTTGGGGTCAGGGGTACATTACATGCATCATGTCTCCTGGACTCAGTGCCCACGGTGCTGGCTCTGTGCCCTACCCAGAGTCGTGGCGGGGGCTGCTGGCCCCATCCGATGGTCCCAGGAGGGTCAGGGAGGGGAGGGAGCTGGGCAAATCTTCCCCTCAAAACAAGATCCCTACCTGGCCGCTGCCTGCGTCGGTTGGCCCAGGGCTGAGGGGCTGGTCCCACCTCCGCAGGGGCTCGCTCGGTGGCAGCGGGGCAGCACCCGTGTCCTCCCAGCCAAGCGGTGGGGCTGCCCAGCTGCTGGCTGGGCTCACGCCACCCAGCTGTGCCCACAGCCCTCCGTCAGGCTGTCAAGAAACGGAGGCTCATTACATGGGTGGGGAACAAACCATCAGGGTGGTCTCATACCCCGGCCTGGCCAGAGCCCGGGGAGTGAGTGAGCACTGGGCTCACACAGAAGGGGTCTGCGGCTTCTTAAACTCCTAAGTGAAAGGAGGGAGCAAAGAAAAAGAAACCAGGCCGAGGACATTTCTCTGACAACATACCCGATGCAATAACTCCCGCCATAATTTGATTTGCAGCAGTGGCCAGCAAGATATCAGAAGCAGTGTGTGCTTCAATAATTCATGACTTTAAAGCCCCTAAGCCTGCTGGCCACAGCCAGGGGAACTGATGACACCTTTGCATTAGAAAAGTATGCTGGAGATTTACGTTAGGTAGCCCATTCAATCATCCTGTCCCCTGCATTCCCCGATCCAGGCCTGGCTTATTTATCTTCATTCCTATCTCCCAGTCCTGGGTTCTTCGGGTGCAGCTTTTTGGACCACCCAGTGACCATGGCACTCCTGCAGCCCTCAGCGTTAGCCATGCAGGCCTTGCCATGCAAGCCGGGCGGCTGGCGCTGCCCTCTTCACCCCACAGCCCTGGGGTAAGCAGCAAAGGGAGCTGAGCCCCGCTGCGCTGCAGGTCCTACCAGCACTCCAGGGAAGCTCTGTGGAGCGGGACTGATGGGGCACGCTGGCGCATCCTTGTGACACATGGATATAAGGGCTTAACATCAGTTATTACTGGCATCCTTCATGGGATGGTGGCAGTGACTGGCTGGAGGCTGTGCAGCGCAGCGGCCCCTTGGTGTGCCTGGCTACCTGGGCATCCCACAGAAGCAGCTGCCTGAGCACTGGGTTTGCCCCGGCCATGACGGCTGCAGGGTCTGAGTGGGCAGCAGGGCACGCTCGGTGCATGGGGGTCTCCCAGCAAACTGGGGTCACAGCAGAGGGCACTGAGGCTGCAGCGGGGTGGGGAGCAGGGGGCTGGCAGGTCACCCTGGTTGTGGGCACTGCGTCTCCTGACCACACTGCTGTGGCCCAGCACAGCGGCTGGTGGAATCCTGGAGTAGCCCGACCCTGACAGTGCCTTGTCCCCATGGAAGATGCAGTGGTCTGTCCCTGGGCATAGCTGGGGCTTGGATGACTTTACCCTTGCCACGTCCCCCTAGCCCTCTCCTGGCAATGCGACTTGAGGTGGCCGCTGAAACATCTGGAGTTGTTTGATAAGTTCTGCCAGGCAATAGGGTGCCCACTGAGAGGGTGTCCCCCGCTCTCCTGCACTGTTCCCTCATGGAAGCATGCCATAACCCCCCGCTGCACCCACCTGCAGGTAGTGGTAGGCCAAGTCTTGATGGCAGGACTTGGATTTCAGCAAGGCTTTGTCAATCGTGGCTGAGGCTTTCTGGCACACTTCCCGGGCATGGCTGAGTGTCAGTGTGGACCAGGAGCCCCTCTTAATGTAGTTGGAGTCGTTGTTGATGGGGATATTGGTGCAAGGGGTGACCTTGAGGTCATTATTGCTCTTGGAGGATTTCAGCATGTGCTCGCTGATGGTGTTGTAAGCATGCATGAAATACTTCGGCTGGCTGTGGTCCGGCTGCCGGCCCAGGGTCATGAGGCCCATGGGGTTGCGATAGCTGCAGGTGTCACTGTCTAAGTTGTCATCTGAGCTCCACCAGCCTGATATGTTGGATCTGGTCCTGCGCTTGGGCTCAGATGTCTTTGCTCGGTCTTTGCTCTTGCTCCTCCGGTTTTGCTTGAGGTCATCAGCCCCTTTCTTGCCATTCACATTGCCTTTGGTGGGGCCCTCCAGAGACTGGGACTTGGCAAACAGTTTCTGGACAGAGTGGACAAGATGCCGGATCCGCCCAGGGCTTTCACTACGGTGTTTTGCATCACTCCTCTGAAACTGGAGGGTGCTGAAGCCATCTCTGTGGATAGGCAACTGCTTCTCAAATTGGTCGAGGAGGTTTGCAGGCAGGCGGTTGATTTTAGTGGCTTGGGCATGGCTTGGAAAAGGGTTCTCATCTGGGACCTCAAAGTGGGAGTTGTAATGGATGCGGGGGAAAGTGCTGCTGTTGGAGATCTGGTTGTTGAGTGGAAGGAGACAGTCTCCGTGGAGGGTGTTCTGGGCTGGGAACCGGGGGTCCATGGTGAATGAGTCAGTGGGGCTGAGGAGATAAGGGTTCCTGTCCTGGGGGGCATAAAGAGAGTCTTGAGGGGAGTCCAGGTTATCGGAGAGGTGGCGGCTTCTATTATCTCCTAATCCCTTCATGATCCCAGTGTTTTCTAGAGCATTGCTCAGATGGTGCAGCAGAGCCCTTGCACAAGTGCTGACCCTACTCCCCGCAGAATCCTCTGCACCTGGAGGAAGAAGAGAGATGCTCAGAGAGATGCTGAGAAGCTCTGCAGCCCACTGCTCACTGGGCAACCTTACCAGGGCTGTACCAGCTCTAAAAGCAAATGCCTCAAGGTTAAGGGATGAAGGAGAGAAGCAGGATAGGAGAGAGATCACACAGCAGGAGGGAAGGAGAAGGGGCATGAGAACCAGGGACTGGAGAGAACAGGGTACAGAAGTGGAGCACAGGAAGGATGATTTCTTTTTAGTTGCATTTTAAGTGCTTGTGAGTCCCAGGGCTCATCCACAGGCTGCTTAAATAATGCTGCTGCTATTTTTCTGGTCTCTGCACATGCTTATTTAATAAAGTCCCTTCCCTGGCCAGCATAATAAAAGATAGCAGGGCTACTCCCAGCAAATCACTGCTCCTGTCCCATTGGTTCACAGGGGCTGGAGAAAAATCTGATGTCAAACACTGCACATAGGACTTGCCTGAGCCAAAGGAAGCTAGGAGATGAGCATCCGGTCTGCTGCATTATGTTTTGTATTTCGGTGGTTACTGGATCTCTGAAGGGAGCTGGCAGTCCTGCTCTGTGCTGCTTGCAGCTGCACTAATGTGATATGATGTCAAACGTCTCCTCTCCGACAAGCACTGGTGTTTATGGCATGTTTTACCCCAGAGGAAAATGTTTCGGTGGCTATGATGAGAGCAGAGGTGTTTTTGAATACTCTGAGCCTGACCTGAGAAGCTGTTTGCTGCTCAGCTGATCTTTTCTGCCCTGCTGCATTGCTCCTGGGGGAGCTGGGCCACTCTTGCTCTGCCACAGCAAGGGGCTGAGGCTGGTTCTCCATGGTCCATGCAGCAGGTACAGGCATCCCTGCAGCGTGGTGGAGGGGACAGGCTAATCTGCATGGGGAGGGGAGCACCGAGGTGCACTGACTCTGTCCTGCTCGACTCAGAGGAATCCACATCTATGCTGGTTTATACAGGGAGAAAAGAAAAACTTTTAAACTTTCAGTTTAAAGAGAGTCAATGAACATATGGATAAGCCAAGCTGATCAATCAATTAGTTGATTTTCTGTATTTAAAACCGCTTTGAAATCATGTAGCGTATAAGCTAATTCTTATTCCCTTAGACATTTTAGTTTAGTTTCTTGTTTTCAACTGAATGCAGTTTGGATAACTAGCAAACACTGAAGCATATTTGGGGTGTAAAAATTCTGAGAAATGGGATCCTAGCTTACTTTTGCAAAATGCAGGGTGCCAAAACATCTAAATGTAGCTGAATGGCTCTTCCTTGGTGAGATGAAGCGGCTGCCCTGGGAGCTGGGATGATGGGGGGTCTGTGCAGATGAGCCATTTGCCAACCCTAGGTTGAGCCAGAGTTCCTCAACATGCACCTGGAAGGGGAAATCGTGCTTGGAGCCTCAGAGCTCCCAGGGAGCTTGTGGGAGAAAAAAGCATTATTTGCTTATTCCTCAAGAAGCCAGTCAGATAATGGTGTGTCCCTGTGAGAAGCAGAACTGTTAGAGAGGAGGGCTGGTAGTCTGCACTGGCCATGCCCTTGGTACACATCCTCCATACAAGAAGTTAATGTCCTTTCCCTGGCCACCCACATCTGCAAACACAGCCATGGCTGCTCTGCCTGAGAGGTGCCTTGAAGAGGCACTTGAAGAGCTACATAATCACAACTGAAAGCGTAATTCCTCTCCTCCCTTGCTTCTCTCTATTTTCTGCCTCCCCCTCACAGCTTAGCCATGCTTTTCCTGCAGTTCCCATCTCTCTTCCAGGTCAGCTCACAGTCATGGTGAATTATAGCAGCAGGGCTTTCCAACAGCTTCTAAGTTTGCTCCCTGTGGAAACACCAAAGCTGTGCCTCCACCCCACATGCCAGCCCAGGGGCCTTTGTCCTTGCTAAGCAGAAGGAGGAACCTACTGAGGTGGTTATCTTTTAGGACAGCTCAGCTCTCTCATCCTAACCTCTGACATATCCCATATTAAAACATAATGTACCACAAAATCAATGCATCAGACACCAGACTTTGGCTCAAGTGGTGCCAGCGAGAAGCCAGAGAGCCTCTTGCTAGAATTATTGGCTGGCATACAGATAAAAATCACAGGTTCATCTGTAGAAGAAACCTCTTGAGATCATAACCTTTGAAGAAGGGTTTGCCTGAACAGGAGTGGTTGGGGAGGGACGTGTCCTGAGGCAGGGCTGTCCATGAAGGGCCAGGAGGCCATTCAGGTGCTGGTCAGAAGAGGCAGCCTGTAACACGAGGCTGCTCAGGACATAAGTCCTCCACAGGGACCAGCCCCAACCCTGATGGGGTTCCAGATGCCCCTGGGAGTTGACTAGTTGTGCCCTCTGCTGATCAGCTCTGCCAGGGCTCCGTGTACCATCATCGCCCACGTAAACCTTGGCCCAGTCATCCAAGCTGGCTGCAAACACATGGGTGACTTTTATATATAGAAACCTAGCAGCATGCTAATAACTAGCTAGATAAGGAATAAATGATTTGCAACCTGCACAAGAAAAATGACTCCCTGCACCCTACCTCGAGAAGCTTAAAATTGTATACGGTGGTGTGGGTGACGTTGGTCTGCCTACACGCATGATTTCAAATGTTCCCTGAATTAGTAGGAACACTTCATGTGGCATTCAGCGAGGGGGGCCGCCAGCTTCCAGGGCGTTGCATTAATGATGATTCAAAGAGTTCAGAATCTAATAGCAGAGGATAAAAATAACCAGTTTCTACTTAGAGCTATTCATTATACATCAGACCTTCCTCCAGGCTCCTTCTACCTCTTGTTCCTCCTGTGGCAGTTTCTCAGTGCTGCCAGGAAGCTTCCTTCCAGTGGACTGAGGTCCAAGCAGTGCTGCCTGCTGTGGACCGCTACCCAGAGCTTAAGCCAGGCTCTCCCAGGAGCCCCCCCCGGGGGGGGAGCTCACACTGAGATGTGTGACAGCACCTCCAGGAGCTGAGGCTCGCCCACCCTTCCCCCTGACTCTGTACAGCAAGGGAGCAGGACAGGGGTTCCTACAAGTGATTTGGCCCATCTGCCTGAGATACCTCCTTAGAAGGTGGGTGACCTGCTTTAGGAGGGCCAGTCTGTCCCACTGCTTGAAGGTGTCCCGCTGGGCTTGCCCAGCCCATCTACACATCCACCTTCCAGCCAGCTACAGATAGATGAAGCAAATCCCAGCGTGGCTATGCTGGTGTTCGAGACCAAAAAAGCATGCAGCACTGACCTCCCAAAACTACTGAGTTCTGTATCACCACTGGAGGGACCTACTCACATCGTACTTCACACCGGAATGAGTATTTTTTGTCCATGTAAAGAAGAACCTGCATACAGCTCCCAGGGTCTCCTAAACAGTGTGCTCCAGCAGCCCTGGGAGCTGCCATTTCCTTCTTTTTCTCTGGGCAAAGGGAACTGTCTTCTGGGACTGACTGATGCCTGCTGTGGTGATGGGGAGGGACAGGATGTAGCTGGAGACATCCCAAAACAGACAGAACATAACTTTTTTCCTTGTATGCTAGACACACTTTTTTTTTTTTTTTTTTTTTTTTTTTTTTTTTTTTTTAATCAGCACAACCGATTTTGGTGAAATTCAGTAACTGCAATATGACAAAGATTTTTGTCTTCAGATGTTGACTAATCTGGAGGAGCAGATGAGCCCTAGAGAGAGAGATCTTATTTTCATGCAAATGTCACTGGTAATATAATCAACTCTCAAGGGAACAAAAACCCAGAAACTTTACAACCTATTTGATTGTCCCTAAATAGAAGTTTCTCAAAGTTCTCCAGGAGATGGGATCTGCTCTGAAGAAAGAGATGGAAAACATTAAGTAGGGCAAATAAGACAAAAAAAGGAAAGATAAGAAAGGGAGAGTTTTTAGGAAGAAGGCAGGAGAGCTGATGAGATTGAGCAGGACCAGGGAAGTCAGCGAGGGTCATTGTGGTTTGAAACATAGCTGCAGGTCTGTGCTCTCTTACAAGGCACCCTGGGCACAGGGTAGTGCATGCTGTGGCTTGTCTGGAAGAGCAGCTAATAAGACCACTTGGGAAAAAAAAATAAAAATATTTATTCTGTTCAATGCTGTTCAAGAGGCCTGGAGTTGTGTGTGTGCATTTGCAAAGCCCTCCATGGAGCAGGCAGAGGATGAAGAACAGCTTACACATCTGCCTTTGACCTTACAGAGTATGCTGCTGCTCCTGGGGATGGAGGTTTTCTATGCTTGCAGTAAAAATTTGTGACACAGTAGAAGGAGGCCAGTCTGCACGGCTGGTTGTGCCACCACCTTGCTGTGGACTCCCAGCCAGATCCTCCTGTCTCATTGTGCTGCCAAAGCGAGCAGCAGCCCAAGCCTAGCATGTTGAGGACTATGTAGATGATGAGGAGGTGGGGGTAGCTGGGAGGACAGGACCAGGCTTTTTACCCTATGTTATTTGTGGCACAGCAGTAACAGGATGTTCTGAATGGCGTTGGCTGTTGCTGCAGCACCACCAGATCTCTGCAGCTTGCAAGGATGTTGCTTGGTTCCAGGGCAGACGTTCCTGTTACCTGAATGCCTGGATGAAGCTAGGTGGGCCCTAATGCCTGCATGAGGGAGGCAGGATGGAGATGCTCTCTGGCACTGGATTTGCTCCGTGCCCGAGACAAAGCAGCTCATGGTGCCTGAGGGTCCTCGGGCAAGGGGAAGCAGGTGGAAAACTCAGCAGCTCCCTCTGCCATTCTTCCCAAAGAACACACCGAAACTCATCTGCAGCATCCTGCATGCTCAAAACTGCGGGAGTACTTCCTTTGTCTCAAACTAGGTCAGCGTGGAGGCGTGATGTTACTATAGCAATCAGTATTAGATTTCATAACTTTCATAACTAGCAATGGGTGTGTTGCAGGATTCACTACTAGATGGAGGGAGGGTTGTTACTGAAACACCCTCTCCAGCTTCCCTTCCCCAACCTCCTTCTCCCTCCCCACTACTGCCTCTTGAACCACATGCACAGAGCTGCCCTCCCCCCAGCCATTTCTGAAGAGCCCCACAGCCAGCCCTGGGCCATGCCGTACCTCTCACAGCTTGCTGGGTTTCAGGATTAGGCCAGATTCAGCATCCTGTGCACTGCATTCCTCTCTGGGCTCCAGAGTCGTCCCTCATGAAGACCTGCCAGGCAAAGAGAAAAGGGAAAATGTCCTCAGGTCACAGAGCACAGCAGTGCTTCCCTGCCAAATGTCCCAGATGTAAAATTGCTGCAACTCTGATTGACACACAGGTTGTCTTCATTAAGTTTCAGCAAAGGCACAGGGGAAATGCTATAAAGAATCCTACATAGAGAAGCAAAGGTGATGCCTGTGGTGGGAAGATGTGGAAGTGAGTCCCATGTCCCTCTGCATCTCACATGGAGTGAAAGGATGGACTGGAAATCAGCTGGGTGGGGAGGAGACTGTGCAAGCCTGGGGGCACAGGGCTGGGGTGAGCCCCTTTGTGGGAAGGTACTCTTTGACTTTCCTTGCCTTGTTTCTCTGTCTTGAAATAATCCCTCAAGGACTCCCCTTGCTGCCTATGTCTCTATCTTTGTTTCTTAGCCATGCCAGGATCTTACCATCCTGAGCAGGTATGGTTCTGCAGCCCCATGTGCCTCATCCTCTGGGCTCCTCACTTTGCTTTAAGTCCTGGGAGAACACAGTCTGGAACAGAAGGAAGTCTGGTCCTGGGGGTAAACACCTTCCCTGTAGTGGCCAGCCACCTTTGGTGTGTTTAGCTATACCCCTGCCAAAATCTGCACCTTACTTTCATTTATCAGTACTCATTAAACTTCTGCTTGAGCAGACCACATTGTAAATCTCTCCCATCTGGTCACTAGGTGCTACTGTATTTCAGCTAAAATGTTGCGGTTCTTCCCTTATTGTCATTCACTGTCACCTACACTGCAACCAACTGAAAAAAATACTCCCTATAAGGAAAGTAAATAAAAGAAAAAGCAAATACAGGGAAAAAATAACGTTTCTTAGCGTTCTCTAAAGTCTATGCATCACAACGTAGAGCACAACTTGCATTATTTTACTAGTGAGATTAAATATTATTTGGGTTTTATGTCAATTAATTTCCGAAGTGGGCGTGTGCATGTGTGTGTTTTCTGCTAGGACAATCTGGGACATTCAGCCTTTTACTGCTTAGAAGCGAGGGATGGGAACAGCTCAGTAACTCAGCCTGAGGAGTCAGCCTTCCTCTGCTGGTAGTTCTCTTCATTGGACCAAAGAGCCCCTTGGGTCTTGAAAGACTAGATAAGATGGAAAGACAGATACAGCACAGGTATTTGGTGTTCAAGAGGTGTTCAGAGACTCTCAATGGATATCCCAACAGGCAGAAGAATGGAAGGCCTAAAAAGATCAGAAGACTGCCCTCCTAAATCTGGTACAAGTCCTGTTCCGCTTTCCACCAATTCTGTACCACTTGAACTCCAGTGCTGCAGAAGAAGTGGCTAAAGGAAAACCACATGCCCTAGGAGAGCCAAGCAAGAGACAGATGTTGTTTAGACAAGGCAGTTGTGTCCTTCCTCAGAAGTCACCTGTCTTTGTCTACACCAAAACACTTTTTTTTTTTTTTTTTTTTTTTTTTTTTTTTTTTTTTCTTCTGAGTTTCTTGCTGCTGGTGAGTAAGTACTCAGCTGTGAAATCTAGAGACAGAAACTCTCTATCCAGCAGCCTCAGCAAAAATGCTTCCCTCTAACCAAGGAGGCCTTTATTGTGGAGGCATCAGCTCTTGAAGACAAGGGACAATTCCACATTGCAAGCTCAGACATTCCTGAGCTCAGAGATGTGAATGAGGCTGCAAGTTGCTGCTCACAGGCCACTGCTCCCAGCACTAAATATGGAGCTCCGTGCATGTGATAAGACTAAGTATGACAGGTCTGGTTGCTCCAGATGGCCATTCAGCAGTAATTGCATTGACACCATCTAGCACTTTCACAGCTCTCCCCACATGACAAGTTGGGTTACCTTTGAGCCAGTAACCCAGACATGCAGGGACTGCAGCAGCCATTAGCACAGACAGTATCTGTGCCTCGTGCCACCCGCAGCCACCCACAGCACCAGCATCTTGCCCTCCTGCTCTAATGCCACCAGTGCTGTTACAAAGAGTAACACTATATGTCACTAGAGCCACCAATGTCCATCATGAAAGTCACCAATGTCTGCTAGCAATGCTCTCAGCATCCTTCTGGCGTGCCCAGGTATTCACCCCTACTGCCCAGCATTCTGTATCACCACCAGTAGCTCCTTGTGCTGCAAGTATCTGCTCCCAGTAACACCATCACCCATCACCTCTGTGTCTGCCACCAGTAGTGTCAGAGTATCCTCGGGTACTTCTGGAGTCGGTGATGATCCTGAAGACCCTTGCCACAGAGTGGCTGTGTTAGGTGGGAAGAGCAACGCCTGAGCTCCATGCCTCCACTCACCCCTTGCAGGTTTCTCAAAACAAAAGGTGAAACTCTGGAGAAAGTTTTTTTTTTTTTTTTTTTTTTTTTTTTTTTTTGTATGTTGCACTGTATGTTGCACTGAGCAAGGAGTGCTATAATTACCTTTAATTAATATCAACATCAACGCCCCAAGGAAATGAAAATGAACCACTGTGCCACCAGCACAATTACATTATGTTAACCACCAGACGTCCATGTCCATCATCCCCATCTTTCTCCTATTCTCAGGAGCAGCTCGATCACCACCTCATGGCTGCTGCATGGAGGGGGTGAGATTGGAGATGTGTGTGGAAGGACACCTATGAGAGATTGTGTGACCTCAGGCAAGTCGTTTGCAGAGTGAAGGGAAAGGTGGGGAGCTGGGGGCCCTCGAGCTTCCAGGCACTGAAGGCACAGGAGGCTGCCGACATGGTCTGTATGCTCCCATGTTGTTTTCTCAGAACTGCCCTGTTGACAAACTGATCTTTCTTCCCCACGTAGTTTGAGATAGTTTTGGTGAACTAGGGCCTCAGATGTTCTGCAGCCAAAACTCACTGGCAAAACCTGGTCACCTCCTGGGCTTTGCTGGACTCCAGTTCTCCTGCCAGCCCCCTTCCAGGGCTGCCCTAACTTTGTTCCATCCCGTGTCACCCTCACAGCAGTGCCCGCACCAAGACAGAGCAAATAAGCCTGGTGTTGCTGTCTAGAGCCATAAGTGTCTCATCAGTGCAGGTATAGTCCTTCTGAGTCTGTATGTGTGGTTTCAGGATGCCAAATTGCTCTGAACCCTCCAAGACTGGAGGAACTGATCTGCTCATATTTCAGGCTGCATGTCACCTGCAGCATGATGTTTGAGATCATTTCTCTTTCAAGACCTGTTGCTGAGGCTCTGTCCTCTAAGGTTGTCAGGACTGACCACTGCAGCCTGCTTCCTCTTGCCCCTCTGCAGCCTGAGGCTGACACATGCCCAGAACCAAGGCAGCCTTTCCTTTGCTTGGTACAGCAAATCACCCATGTTAGCACTGGGAAGTTTTCCTGTTCACCAAAGGAAGAAGGCATGGGTGAGCAGCATCCTTCCCGGAGGGGCCTCCTCATCATTTCAGCTGCTGTGAGTGACCAACAAATGGAATTACCTGAGTAGTAAGGCCTTAAAAGGGACATAAATAAAATCAGCTCATGATGTTTGTTCCTCTGAGCATTGGTCTAGGAGAGGTGGGCCACAGCCTGCTGATCTGTACCCACGTGGTCCTATTGGCTTTAAAATGTGAATGGGGAAGACCTTGAGGAGACACTGATCTGGCATTTGTAATCCCTGGTGTTTCCACTTCAGAAACAACCATGGCTAGGTGACAGAAAGAAGCAATCCTGTTTGAATAAATGATCCAATTACTTGCTGGGGTCTCTGGACAAAGTTGTAAGGGTTTCAGTCATGATGGGGAGGTGGAAAGCACAGCCTTCACACAAGGTAGCACAATGCAAAGGGCAGGATGGGCTTTCCTTTTCAGCAGCCACTCCTGGGTCCATACTGTTGTAGTCACAACCTCAGCACAGCAAGACAAGCAGGGCGCTGACTGCAGGCTGTCCTGGGAAGGTGCAGGAGGTACTAGGATGCAATTTTAGTGAAAATATCCTGAAGTGCTAAAGCTCTAAAACAACTCTTCAGGCTGGGTCTGTGTGAGAAAGGATGCCCCTCACCTCCTGCTGTGGGGTGGACTTTCTACTTCTCTTCTGAACTTGAGTCAGCCAACTGCTCCTGTCTGCTTCTTGTTAATCCTGAGACAAAATCAAGTCCTCCTGCCAGGGAACCAGCAAAGTGACCTGCCTCTGCATCTCTGTGTCCCAGCTGGACCCGTGTTGGATCTGGTAGGTTAGAAAAGCTGTGAGCCTGAGAGAAGACGCTGGGAGCAGAATGCCCACATGGCACCACAGGGATGATGGGACTAGCAGCTCCAATACAGGGGCGATAAGAAATGGGTGAAGAGCACAGTGATGCATGCCAGCTGCCAGAAATGGCAGGGACTGCTGAAAATGCAATGTTCCCCTCTTCCTGCTATCACCCATAACTCAAGTTCCCCCTAATAGCTAGAATTACAGGCTGCAAGTTTGGCTATAGTCATTACAAATATCTGGTCTGCTCTCCTTTATATAATAGACCATAACATCTCTCTGTGCAATACCAGGAACAGAAATAATGAAAATAAATATATTTGTGTTCTCGTACCTTTAATCCTATAACCATTTATCTGGTTAAAACAACTAGATTGAGCTCCTTTGTGTCTCCTAGAAAGAATTAAATTTCATATGAAGGATGCTTGTGGTCTGATTTGAGAGCTATCACTGCCTCAAATTCAAGAAATAAAAAAATGATGTTGTGTATAGAGTGGAGAGCACAGATGAGATATGTCTGTTCATAAACAAAGAGATCTCTAGTCAGTGTTGAGATTGGTTTGAAGGAGGTATGAATGCAAAAATCTGTGTATGAAAGCACCAAAGGAAACAATAAAGCAAGGGTGGGAAGAGTGACAAAGTCCCGCTATACCGTGTTCCTTACTCTGGGCCCATAAGGGCTGTGCTGTGTGAAGGTCCCTGCACAGATTATTTGTCAGCAGAAGAGTTGTGTTTGGGTCATGGGAGGAGGGAAACAAGGTTACAGCACACTGCATAGGCTGTTTCTTTTCCTGCTTTCCCGACAGGAAGATAAAATGAACAAGGACACAAAGACAATACACACTATTCTTGCACAAGATTTATGGAAATTGAAGTAAGTAAGATGTGGCAAAAAATCCACCCATAGTGACCATTAACTCTTAAAGGGTGATCCAAAATCCACATCACTGTTAATCAAGAGGAACCAAGAGATGTAGTGGGGACTCGACAGCAGCATTACTCTTCTTCTAGTTTACAGGTGATACTAGCAAGACCACCAGGAAACAAGTCTTGGAGCTTGTGAGATCATGACTGAGAAAGACTTAGGAGAGAATGAGTATCAGTGACTGAAATCTGTTTCATGTGAAAGAAATACCATCTTCCTTTCCAGTAATGTTCTCTGTTAAATTTTCTTTCATTAATTTGCTAAATTAGCGCAGAGCGTTGTATTCTGCTCTGCGTGACTAGAGAGAGGCCAGCAGCACTGGAGAGAAGAGCAGAAGACAGAATTCCATGTGAGTAGAAGTCACCAGTTTTAGCATGCAAACAGCAGAACCCAGTTCTGAGGTTCCTGGTGGAGAAACATGAGATGGAACAAGACTGAATCCTGTCCAGTCCATGCAGTGGGATAATCATGACACCCAGCAGGGAAGAGGGATACTCCTACTGAAGTGTCCCCAGGTGGCACATTCCCTCCCCAGGGCCCGGACACTCAAGGCTGGGCAGCCTGTACTTGGTGAGGAGGGTTTCATTAATCTGCACTAATGCAGCTTCTCACAGGCAACAGCTGCCCTGGGGAGCCTTTATATCTCCGCATGATGAAGGTTCCTGTGGCAGTGCCCTGCAGGCAGCCTGAGGGAGTGAGATGGGTCTGGAATGGCAACAGACCAGGAGATGCTGCTCATGATGGTAGACCTTCCTCTGAGGAGACGGAGAGCAAGGAGGGCACAGGGAATCCAGTACCCGACAGGATATGAAACAGTGAAGGAGAAGGGCAAGTAGGAAAGACCTCATTTAGTCTGACATCATGGTATTGAGAATAAAGTCATTCCAGACTTTAAGAGAAGAAAGAACTTGAAAAGTTCTTGAAGAGGACTTGAAGAGAAGAAATTCTTTAATTGCCTTCACACTGAGGAGAAGGAGCCTGGATAATAAACTCCGCTCACATACAAGCATGAATCCAGCTAGGAGAGAAATATAACTGGAATGTTAAAATCAACACCTTTAGGGAGGAATGAGGGTCCAAAGAGGTACATTGAATGTCATGGTGCTGGTAAGGGGCAAGGTCAGCTTTTTGAGTCATACCTACCTGTAAAGCACATGATTATGAATGGTCACAGTTCTGTTTCCTATAAGAGAAAGCAGATGTATAGAGCCTTTCAGAGCCCACCAGCTTAGAATGGTTTGGGTTGGAAGGGACTCAAAGATCATCTAGTTCCAACCCCCTGAGCTTGTCTAGGTGAGCCTAGCAGCTTGCTTTTTAAGCATCTTTGTGATGTTGTAGAGGGTTTACGTGGCAACGTTTTCGTAGCAGGGGGCCATAGGGCTGGCTTCTGCCAGAAGAATCCAGAAGCTGCCCCACATTAGATAAGGGCCCCACTACTGACCAGAGATGAGCCAATAAGCAATGTTGTTTGTGCCTCTGTGAGAGAACATTGCAAGGGAAAAAAGCTGCTGGGGAACAGCAGCTGGGAGAGCAAGGAGTGAGAAACAGCCCTGCAGACCCCAAGGTCAGTGCAGCAGGAGGGCAGGAGGTGCTCCAGGCATGCAGCAGCAGTTCCCCTGCAGCCTGTGGAGAGGCCCCTGGTGGAGCAGGCTGTCCCCCTGCAGCCCATGGGTCCCACATGGAGCAGATCTCCATGCTGCAGCCCGTGGAAGAGCCCCCGTTGGAGCAAGTGGATGTGGCCTGGAGGAGGCTGCGGCCCATGGAGAGCCCCTGCAGGTGCAGGCCCCAGGCTGGAGCCGCAGCCCGCGGAGAAGAGCCCATACAGGAGCAGAGGGTCTAGGGGAGCTGCTGCCTGTGGGGGACCCAGATTGGAGCAATTTGCTCCTGAGGGATGGACCCCGTGGTACAGAGCCATGTGGGAGCAGTTCTTGAAGAGCTGCTGCCTGTGGTCAGCCCCCTCAGGATCAGTTCGGGAAGGATGGCATCCCGTGGGAGCGACCCCATGGGGATCAGGGGCAGCAAGTGACCGAGAAGGAGCAGTGGAGATGAAGCTCTATGGACTGACCAGAGTCCCCATTCCCCCATTCCCCTGGACCGCTCGGGGGGAGGAGGTGGAAGAGGGTGGATGAGGGGAAGGCATTTTTGGTTTGTTTTCTTTGTCTCTCACTTCTCTAGTTTGTTATCAATAGTTTATTTATTTATTTATTTATTTATTTTTTCCAGCCCTTGAGCCCTTTTCATCTTATTTTCTCCCTCTTTCTCTTTGAGGAGGGGGAGTGAGAGAGTGGTTGTGGTGGAGCTCAGCAGCCCACCTGAGTAAAATCACCGCAGATATGCATGGAAAACAGGTTGCCTTGGTATGAGGAACTTAAATGGAGTGACCTGTGGTGAGAACTGTATCCTAGTATGACCCTCCAAAATGGACTTGAGGGCCATGGTGACTCAGCAGCTGGACTGAAGACATCTGTACAAAATGATCATTAAAATGCACTCTGCCTTGATGCGTGAAGGACACTGTAGTAGCAGGAGCTGTGTGTGGCACAGATGGTGTCTTATTGGAAAAGAGGGTCCTTTTATAGCAGGTTGGTATCTGGAAGGATGTTGATAAATTAGAGATAATTTAGAGAAGAGCCACAGGGAGTGAGTGCATGATGTGGCTCACACAGGGAGATACCAGGAACAGAAGTGCCTTAACTGCAGAACACAAGTCCATAAAAGATTGACAACAGAGGCTCCAGAACCCCAAAAACATCCAGAGACAGGCAGCTGAAGATTAAGTCCAGACTACGGGAAAGGTAAGGTATTATTTTTTGAAAAGAGCAATCAGACATTAAAAGGATTACTCTCCACTGAGTGCAGCAGTGCATTCTCCATCCTGGGCAAAAGTTCAAGTTACCTGGGAAGTTTTTCCCAAGATGTTTAGTTCAAACACAGTTCAAAGATCTGAAGGATAAATGATTTCAGCTATTTCTTCCTCAGTTGCTCTTAGCTTTCCAAAAGTGGCTGTACTTCTGGGTTAGGGCACTGTGATAAATGGGACAGTCACACGAGTTCAGAACCTCTGATTTCATGTCTTCCAGGAGACAGACCAGATTTAAGGCTTTTTTTTTTTTTTTTTTTTTTTTTTTTTTTTTTTTTTTTTCCCTTAAAATAGCACTGGGAGTACCACAGTTGCAGAACAGAATCAAATGGACACATCATTCCAGTACTGTTTAGTCCCATGGATAGGTTGGGCCAAATGCCAGACCCTCAATTGGGCCAGGAAAAGCAGTGGTGAACTTCCCTCCTTCAGTGAGGTGTTATGGAGAGGTTTGGGATCTCCTGGTCATTGGTCTCAGTCTCTCCCAGTCTGCAGGAACACTCATTTCTGGAGTCACTGGAGGGGGATGGATGGACAAAGCCATATGGGAGTACAATGTTTTGGCAGTGTCCTGCCTCCCAGGTGCTGCAAGAGTTGAGTCTGGGACACAAACCCATGGCCAGCAGTGGCCTCCCTTCTTGGAGATGCAGCCAGCAGCATGGGAGAAAGCCCACAAAGGTCTGGGAAATGCAAGGATGAAGGTACAGCTCAGCTCAGAGAGCATGAGGAGAAACACCAGGCTGCACTTGCTCAGCCTGTAGGCTCTCTTCTAGGAACCTGGCACTGGTCACAGACAGGCCACTACCCCAGGTGGCCACTTATAAACAGCACCAAAATGCCAGTGGGATGCTTGCAGCCTTTCTCATGTGCTGAATGTTTTCCCATGGTATTTTGCACTCTTTCAGCAGTTTTTTTCTCTCCCCTAATTCCTGAGCTGAAGCCAAGGGAGAGGGTGTCTGGACCTATGAGAGAACATTACTGTTACTTCTCTTGCACTTGGACATCACATCTTCCAAGAAACTTAAAGTTTCTTCCCAACTTTCTTTGGCTGAAATCAAAGGAAGGTGTGAACACTGCCTGAAGTAACACCAGGCACACAGGGAAAGCAAACAACTGCCTGCTGCCTCATGCTGACGAACCAGGCTGGGACAGAGCTCTGCACTACCTGCTGGCCAGTGCAGGCTGAGCTGAGGCCCCTTGAAGGCTGCAGGGCTGCCCTGGGGCTCCCCGGGCTGGTTGGCTACAGCCCAAGGCTAGGCAAGACATGGGCTGCAATGGTGGCTGTGCACCTTGAAGAGGTTTTCTGGGAAGGCTATGCGTGACTACAAAAAAGAAAGGAGGCACAGGGACAGCAATTCAGCAACATTGACCAAAAGCCAAAGAAGAACAGATTCCCATGTGCCTGCAGCTGCACTTACATTCCGCTATGGACTGGCACATGCTTACTCCTGCACAGTCTCTGCTGGTTCTTATTTTAACCTTCAGCAGATTAGGTAAAGCATGAAGAAACACCATTTGATTGCACAGGTGGGATAACCAGCCAGGACCAAAATGTGGCTGCAAGAAAGCCAGCAGAGCTGGCCTGCAGCCACCTCCTGTGCTGCCCAGCCTGTTCCTGACCTGCAGCTTGGTGGTGTTCTCGCTGCTCTCCTCACCCATGGAACCCAGGAGCCTGTCCTTGGCTAGGGTCTGAAGGGGTTTTCTGCTTGCAGGGTGCCCATGACCTGACCATGCCCACTGAGCACTGTGGGACGAAGACCTACTGTCCTGTTACAGAAAATACCTGAGTGATCTGTCCTTGCCAGCACTCCTTGTTCTCTCTCCCTGTCCCTGCTTGTCTGCTCAGGGTAATGAGAGAAAGAATCACAGAATCACAGAATCATAGAATCATCTAGGTTGCAATAGACCTGCAAGATCACCTAGTCCAACCTCTGACCTAACACTAAAAAGTCCTCCACTAAACCATATCCCTAAGCTCTACATCTAAACATCTTTTAAAGACCTCCAGGGATGGTGACTCAACCACTTCCCTGGGCAGCCCGTTCCAATGCCTAACGACCCTTTTGGTAAAGAAGTTTTTCCTAAGATCCAACCTAAACCTCCCCTGGTGCAACTTTAGCCCATTCCCCCTTGTCCTGTCACCAGGCACGTGGGAGAACAGACCAACCCCCACCTCACTACAGCCTCGTTTCAGGTACCTGTAGAGTGCGATAAGGTCGCCCCTGAGCCTCCTCTTCTCCAGGCTAAACAGTCCCAGCTCCCTCAGCCGCTCCTCGTAAGACTTGTTCTCCTGACCCCTCACCAACTTTGTTGCCCTTCTCTGGACTCGCTTGAGCATCTCAATGTCCTTCTTGTAGTGAGGGGCCCAAAACTGAACACAGTACTCGAGGTGCAGCCTCACCAGAGCTGAATAAAGGGGGACTATCACTTCCCTGGACCTGCTGGCCATGCTGTTTCTTATGCAAGCCAGGATGCTGTTGGCCTTCTTGGCTGCCTGAGCACACTGCTGGCTCATATTCAGCCGACTGTCAACCAATACTCCCAGGTCCTTCTCTGACAGGCAGCTTTCCAACCACACATCTCCCAGCCTGTAGCTCTGCTTGGGGTTGTTGTGCTCCAGGTGCAGGACCCGGCACTTGGCCTTGTTGAACTTCATACCGTTGGCCTCAGTCCATCTGTTCAGCCTATCCATATCATCCTGCAGAGACTTCCTGCCCTCGAGCACATTGACACATGAACCTAACTTGGTATCATCTGCAAGCTTACTGAGGGTGCACTCGATTCCCTCATCCAGATCATCGATAAAGATATTAAAGAGAACTGACCCTAGTACTGAGCCCTGAGGGACTCCACTAGTGACCAGCCTCCATTAACTGCATTAACTTTGGGCCCGGCTACCCAGCCAGTTTTTAACCCAATGAAGCCAATGCCAGTCCAAGCCATGAGCAGCCAGTTTCTTGAGGAGAATGCCATGGGAAACGGTGTCAAAAGCCTTACTGAAGTCAAGGTAGACCACATCCACAGCCTTTCCCTCATCCACTAAGCATGTCACTTTGTCATGGAAGGAGATTGGGTTTATCAAGTAGGAACTGCCTTTCATAAACCCATGCTGACTGGGCCTGATCACCTTGGTGCCCTGCAAGTGCTGCGTGATGACACTCAAGATAATCTGCTCCATGAGCTTCCCTGGCACTCAGATCAAACTAACAGGCCTGTAATTTCATGGGTCTACCTTCTGGCCCTTCCTGTAGATGGGTGTCACGTTTGCTAGCTGCCAGTCGAATGGGACCTCCCCCGATAGCCAGGACTGCCGATAAATGATGGAAAGCGGCTTGGCCAGCTCTTCCGCCAGTTCTCTCGGTATCCTCCGGTGGATTCCAACCGGCCCCATCAACTTGCGTACATCCAAATGCTGTAGCAGGTCACCAACCATTTCCTCATGGATTGTGAGGGCCACAATCTGCTCTCCTTCCCCTTCCACCAGCTCAGGGAACTGGGTATCCAAAGAACAACTGGTCTTGCCACTAAACACTGAGGCAAAGAAGGCATTAAGCACCTCAGCCTTTTCCTCATCTCTCGTAACTAAGTTTCCCCCCGCATCCAGTAAAGGATGGAGATTCTCCTTAGTCCTCCTTTTCGTGTTAATGTATTTATAAAAACATTTTCTGTTATCTTTAATAGTAGTAGCCAGATTGAGCTCCAGATGAGCTTTGGCCTTTCTAATTTTGCCCCTACACATCCTTACAACATCTTTATAATCCTTCTGAGTGGCCCGTCCTCTTTTCCAAAGATTATAAACCCTCTGTTTCTTTTTTTTTGGTCAGATTTTTTTTGTTTTTTTTCCTAAGCTCTAGCCACAACGCTCAGTTCAGCCAGGCTGGTCTTCTTCCACGCTGGCTCTTCTTTGGGCACGTGGGGACAGACCACTCCTGTGCCATTAAGATTTCCTTCTTGAGGAGTGCCCAGCCTTCCTGGACTCCTCTGCCCTTCAGAACTGCTTCCCAAGGGACTCTGCCAACCCGTGTCCTGAACAGCTCAAAGTCTGCTCTCTGGAAGTCCAAGACAGCAGTTTTACTGATCCCCCTCCTGACTCTGCCAAGAATAACAAACTCTACCATTTTGTGGTCACTCTGCCCAAGACAGCTCCCGACCACCTCTCCCACCAGTCCTTCTCTTTAGTGAACAGAAGGTCTAGCGGGACACCTCCCCTGGTAGGCTCACTAACCAGCTGCATCAGGGAACTATTCCACGCTCTCCAGAAGCCTCCTAGACTGCTTCCTCTGAGCTGTATTGCATTTCCAGGATATATCTGGGAAGTTGAAGTTCCCCACGAGGACAAGAGCTGACGATTTTGCAACTTTTGCCAGCTGCCTGTAGAATTCCTCATTTGTCTCCTCATCCTGGTCTGTAACAGACCCCCACCAGGATGCTGACCCCCACCAGAAAGCCACCCTTGTTGGCTTTCCCGCTGATCCTAACCCATAGGGACTCAACCTTAACATTTCCAGACTCAGTCTCGAGTTCCACAACATCAAAACACTCTCTAATATAGAAAGCCACACCACCACCCCTTCCGTGCTGCCTGTCCCTTCTGAAGAGCCTATAGCCAGTCATTGCAGCACTCCAGTCATGGGAGTGGTCCCACCATGTTTCAGTGACGGCAACCAAGTCATCACTAACCTGCAGCACCTCTCTCTGGGTCTAGACACAGTCTTCTGTGACCACTCAAAATCCCAGATCAGCTCTCAGCAACCCCCCTGAACCAGGTCTGTCACACAGCCACTTATGTCAGAAAAGCCCGCTCTATTAGCTGCCAGCAGCCATTTCCACTGAGAAGCCCTTAGTCTTCTCCCTTTGCTGGCTCTGGTGACACATTGTGCTATGGAGTGTGCCAGCAAATCTCCTGACACGACATCTGAGATAACCTGAATCACCTGACAGAGTGCCAGTGATGCAGAAACACTTGGGCTGCCTGGGACAGGTCTCTACTCTGTGCTTCTTGCCCAAATCCTGCTCTGACATGGCCACCGGCTGCACCTTTGCAGGGGATGGAAGAGAAAAAGCACATGGAGAAGCTGTATGTGGAAAAGCAAAGTAAGGGCAGACCAGACTGGTGCTAGAAGAGAACGGCCTACCCAGAAGAGGGAGCATACGTGCACGCGTGCTCCCCTCTGTGTGTGGCTCTGCTTGTGTTGTGTGTCTGGGTGTGAGTTGCGCTGTTTGGGAATCCTGGCCCTTCACACTCACTGTTTTGTGCTGTCATCCTGATGGCCACGGCTGGCACTGCCTTGTGGTGGATTGATCTGTGGGGCTTTGTAATGCACTGGGCTGGTGGCTGTGCGTTTGTGCTGGATGAGAGGATGTGCTGTGCTGCTGAGCAGCAGTGTCCTCTCAGTGGTGTGGAGGATGCTGTTGCTCTGATAGCAAGAACTCTGCAGGTGCCTGTCTCTAACTGAATGAGCAATTCCCTTTCAGTTCTTTGATCAGTCACTTCTAATTAATGTGACAATTGTTTTTCCTTAGCGAACATTTCTTTCAAGATGGGTTTGTACTGCATCTGCTGGTTTGGGTAAATTCTGTTCCCAGAATGGGCTGTGTTTTTCAGCAGGAGGCTCCTGCTGAGGAGGCTGCAGGACAGAGCTTGTGTGCAGAGCCAGGCACGGGTCCTGTCAGCCCATGGCTCACACCAGAGATGAGTGCCCAGCAGAGGAGCCACTTGCTGCTCTCTGACTTTTGGGGTGGCTGTAAAATAGAAGGTCACCTCAACAAGGGATGACTTCCCTGACTGCAACAGTGCTTAGCTGTGACAGGCTGTTGCCTCGATGAAGGACTGCATCCCCTTGCATCCAGACATTGGAGGTCTGCCCTGCATCGGTGGCTCCTGGCTGGCTTTGTGGTATGCCAGAGGCAGCTCAGCTCACAGGCTTCCTGAGGTGCACAGAGAGACTTTCATACCACCTGAGCTGCACACAGAACCCCGCAGGCCCGAGGAGGGATCATGTGCGTTCTTCCAGGATGGGGGCAGTCCTGGAGGTGACCTGTGCAGGTACTAGTGCCCTAGCATTTTTCAGGGGGCCCAATGAGTGTTTTTCCCTCATGCAGGCAGAGACATTCTCCTTATTCACCTCTATTTCAGTCTTTTTTTTCCCCTTTTGAAATGTTTTTAGCTTTGTGCTTCTGATACCTATCTCATGGCAGTGAGTGCCAGAGGTAAATTTTGCTTGTGAAAAAGGACCTCACCTTGTCCCTGTGTTAGTGAAAACTTCACCAAAGCAGCAGAGTTCCCTGCTTTGCAACATGCTCTGTTTCACAGATCTCAGCCCCATGAGTTCCCTTGTATCTCCTCCTGGGTGATTTTTTTGAGTCAGGACAAGTTGTGCTGCTCAGCCACAAGCCTCCTGCTGCTGTGCAGCTGCTCTGGGGCAGGCGGGCCGGGCAGCATTCCCTGAACACCAGCTCGCACTGCAGGGCAGGACCAGCTAAAGGCACTCCTGCCTCCAGCACTGCTGCCCTCTGCCACCTACATGCTGTCTGAATGCTGCTTCCCAGCAGGAAGCTATCCGTCAGATCTCCTGGAAGCACTACATTTTCTGACTACACTTTTCTGCAGACATCTATTACAGTGGCTGTGTTGGCTGTGTCACTTCTGCTCTGGCCTAATATCCTGCATCTTCTACCCCTGGGGGAGCTGTTGACCTGGCAAACATGATGCTCAGAGACAGGTCTGGTTCCAAGCAATACGGATACACTGGGTGAAGTGAATGGCCAAATACTGCAAATACTGCATTCCCTGGCCACCTCTGTCTCCAGCCAAGCCAAAGACCTGTGTCCAAACATGTCTTGGTGGAAAGGCATTGTGGGGCACACAGGGTCATAGGATCCAGCCTCCAGCAAGGGAGGGTATAATGCAGCCTCAGTAAAGCTATGGAAAAATAAAGTCAGAGTGACAGTGATATGCATGTTCCCTGTGGGGGAAAACAGACGGGTTTGTGGTGAGCGTGGCACCACTGCTTTGCACAGCATGTATGGTAGGGTAGGGCCAAGCCATGCTCTTCATATGTTGGGCACAGATGAGCTGGGTTCGAGGTCTACCTCTCATACAATTCCCTTGGATGAGCACAAGCCAGGTCCTTTCTTCCTCTGGTGAGTGCCACCTTGTCCAGAGCAGCTCCGAGCAGGGAAGATCAAGCTACAGATTTACAGTGCCTGGAGACTGGGCCAGGGGAATCTGCATACACAGAAACTATTTAGTTTCCGGCTAAATTTAGGGGAAAAAAAGTGCTTATTTTTTGCAGGTTCTTCTTCAATTACTTTTTTTTTTTTTTTTTTTTTTTTTCCTTTCTTAAGGAATTGGCATAAGAAAAATGTTCAGGGATGAGAACGACCATTTTGTTTGGCCTATAATAAAATACTTTCATTTGGATTGGGTTTATTAAACCACTCAGTCTTTTTGTTGTAAAATATCACTTTTTAAAAAAATATGTCATAATTATATTTTCATATTAAAACCTGTTTTTTTTTTTATTTTTTATTTTTTGGCTTAGCAGACACCAAAATGGAAATGGAGGCTCCAAAAACACCCCTCTTGTACATGAAAGTTTTTGAGCTCCCTCAAGTCACATATCTACCCAAAAGATCACACATCTCCATTGCATGGTGTCACTTACAGAGGCACAGTGGTGTCCTCAGCTGTAGAGGTCTGTTTACTCTGGTGCCTGAGTGTGACTTCCACTGTGCTCTTGGACACAAGATGTGTGCTTGGGTGCTGATGGCTGCCGATTATTCAGTCCCAGACTCTTTGCAGGCACCCAGGCATCCCTTCTGCAACTCACCTCCATGTCTGTCACTGGCTCTTCCTGAGGTCACCTTACATCCACACAACATCCAGATGTTCAGGTCAGACACTGCCAGTCCTGGACCAGAAGGTGTTTTTTTTTTTTTTTTTTTTTTTTTTGAGTAACAAATATGTGCCAGCCTGCACTTCCTTTGGGTGGGCTTTGCCCTCTAACCTTCCCTAACCTGAACACCAACCCCAACCCTAACCCCATCCCCTTCTGAGTGGTGCCCCAGCTGTTTCCCTTTTCCTGGGGTGTGGGTGGGTGGGTGGGAGGTGGCCAGGCTGTCCTGCCTTCCTATGAGTCACCAGCTTCATTCTGCAGGTCCCTGGAACCAGAGCCCTAATTACAGGGCAAGACTAGCGGAAACTAGCTTATTATTTACAAGGCTAATGAAAATTAATCATGTCTCCTCCCCCCTTTCTTGTGGGAACAGTCATCTTACAGAAAGCAGATTATAAAAGCTTTATGGGTGACTGCTGTGCTGTTTCTTGGTGCTAACCAGGAGATTGTGTGTGGGCTGTGGGCTTTGTTTGCATGCCACCTGAAATGCAAGGGTTAAGGGTACCAAAATCCTAAGTGCCACTTACTGTGCCCCTCCCCAGGCAGGCCTCCACTCTGCTGCTGGCTGAGGCTGCTGGCTGTGATGGGGAGCAGATGGACCCACGGCCCCCAGCGCTAAGCCAGACGTGCTGCAAAGCCCTTTGGGCCTATTCCAGGCAGCTGCTGCTTCTCCCTCTGCCTGCATCCCTTTGGCACCATCTCTTCTTTGAGGACAGAAGGAGATGAGGGGTGTGGAGCTGGCCCCATGGTAGGGATTCGCAGCCCACCCAGCCCAGGAGACAGGGAGGTACCTGGGGTGGTCCAGCAGTGCCCCATTAGCTCCACGTAGACAAGAAGATCTCAGGGCTCCAGGAACTCCACAGTCCAGACTGCTGTGCTATGCACAGATAGAAATGTGTGCAAAGTCAGATGGAGGAAAACATGTCAAGGAGCAGATCATGTTGTGCAGGTTTGGAAAAACAAAGCATCCTATACTAACTGGAGCCACTGGCTCTGGTGTGAGTGCTGCTGACCTCTTCTTTGGCAAAAGGACGAAACCTGTGAAGCGCCAAAACCATCACCTTCAGTCAAACCATTACCATCACTCCGGGGGAACTGAGGCACAAGATAAGGAAGGTCAGGGAGAGTTCCTGGGTCTCCTGAGCTCTGCCCAGTGCCAGCTCCTGTGGTCCCCCACTGTGAAAACAGCTACAAGGGATGCAGCTGCATGCCCCAGCCCTGAGGTGAGCCCAGGGCTGCCCTGTCTGCCCCCCATGATGACCACATCTCCCTTTTTCCAGGCTTTGAGATCTGTACACTTGTGAACAGCCTGCCTCTCCCTGGGGAGCTGGAGAAAGGTTAGGCAGGGGTACTGGGAGACCACCCCAGGCCACCCCCAGCTGTCTCCAGGGCTGATCACCTGGATCTGGGTCTGGGATGCAGGAAGATGAGGCCCAGGCTGGAGCCAGGCTGGGGAGATGCTTCCTGCCAGACCTGGTTGGGTGGCCCCAAGGGAACACTGTGTGGACGAGCCTGTCCCATAGCTTCTGCAGACTACCACAGTAATTAACTTCTATTTTGGAGAAGAGAGGAAATGAGCAGGAGGTCAGATTTCAATTTCCCAGCTGTGTATAACCAGTTTATATCAAGAAGCCTGAAAATAAATCTCCATTAATCTAGTTACCATTTAATTAACATCACTAGCTGCAACATGTATTCCCCAGCCCAGACAAAGCCAGAACTCATCCACTATTGATATACAACCAGATGGAGCTGGGGCCAGGGCACGGCTCTTGGGAGTTCTCTACCCTGAAATTTAGGTCCGGTTTCCAACATGCTGGGCTTGTCCAGCTCAGGCAGGAAAGCTCTGCCTCAGCTTCCCCTTACTGCACCAACACAGGAATACCTGCTGTGCCCTTCCCCAGAGCCAACTGCTTTTGGGGGCTGTTGGCATGGATGACTAAAAGAAATTTGGTGAAAAAACTGTTTCCCTTTTGCATAGTTTGGAATAAACAAGAGGATGGAGTTGTGGGGGTGAAACTCACTTCTGTTTTACCACTCAGCACAATAAAACCTTGTTCTTTCCATGGTATCATGCTCAGTTTTCCAAAAGAAAGTGCAGTGCTGGGAAGTGAAGGAAGCGAAGTTCTGAATTGACCATTGTAGAAAGAGATTTTGGTAAAAACGACAATAAGCATCCTGGAACTGTCATGGAAAATGGCCTTTGTTTTTAAAAGCACAAAGTTTTAACAGCCACTGTATCTCAGCTACCAAAGCCCTGGTGCCCCTTTGTACTGGTTTTGACTGGAACAGAGTTAATTTTCTTCATAGAGGCTCATATGATTCTGACTTTTGATGAAAATAGTGCCAACAAACACTGTATGACCAAAGATGTCATTCAGGGATGACATCAGAACTGACAAGAAACTCCCCATTGCCAGAGTACCTGGACTTAGGTTTTGGGTCTCTCATCTCTTGCTCTGTCTGATGAATGTCCCACACGAGCAGGAATCTGGCCAGGGAAAGGTAAAGCTTGTTGTCCCTAAGCAATGTTACAAAGCATCAAGAGTCAGTGCAGGACTCCTCTGGGTAGAGATGCTAGCCAGCCATGCAATGGGCCTACAGCAACACCAAGGGACTGCTAGACATCACTTTCTGCTTCTTTGCACTAGCTGCACTTCATCACTCGATCAATCCACCTTTGCTCCATGGGTCTTTCCATGTAATCAGGGGTGGGAGAGCAGGGGGTGAGCAGACTCAGCTCTGCTCTCCCACCAGAGCTCAGCTCAGCGCTCACTGCTTGGTGCTTGCAGGAGCTCTCTGCGTCTGAATGCCTCCCCCCAGGCTGCCTTCCTGCTATACTTTCTCCCCATGTCCTGCACCTGCAGTCTCTGGTTCTGATACTCCAAGTGCCTGATTTGCACACTGCACTTATATGAAGGCTGTTTTTTGTTAAAGAAATAAAGTATTTCTGGCCACGATGACTACTGCAGGGGCCTGTGTGCTATCTGCCTCAGAGGCATACCATCTGCTCATGTCAGTGCAAGCTGCAGCTCTCCTTCTTGATTGTAGTCCACATTCAGCTGGCTGCAGCCTGAGATGGAGCAGCGGCTGCCTAAGCCTGCAGCCCCATGGGGAACGCTCCTGTGCCCCGCAGGCACAGCATTGCTGCCAGGGTTTGAGAAAAGGGTGGCAGTGGCAGAAATGGTGGGAAGCACACACCTAATGGAGAGGTACCTTCTACAGCAAACCTTTAGGGTGATGATACAGGACGATGTTATGCCCTAGTGCAAGCAGTCGCAGGGCTCTCTATCCTGTGTGTGAGCCCTGTGTTCTGCAGAGGGGCATGAAATAACCTCCAGCAGCATGGAGGTGTTTGCCTGGCTATGCACAAGGCTTACCACTTCCCCATCCCCCCCATGCTGCAACTCAGCACTTGACCTTTAGTCAGATGTTGGTGCCCAGCCCCTGCTCCCAGTGAGCAGAATGGCCTCAGCTCAAGAGATGCCCCCACCTATGGGCATGGTGTGGATAGGATGTGCACAGGGAGTGTTTTGGAGATACTGGGAGAACTCCAAAAAGCTGACCTTAAACTACTGTTGTGGAGTGCACTGGTCTGCATTCAATAGGTTCAGCCACTGCTAAGACAAAGGTGAGGCAATGAAGAGTGTAAAGCAAAGCACATTAAAATAGGTCAGCAGTAAAAAAAAAAAAAAAAAAAAAAAAAAAAAAAAAAAAAAAAAAAAGTAACAAGGGCAGAGACAAGTCACAGAGACATTCTTTCTGTGACTCACACTCAACCAGAGAAACAAAATAGGCCAAGGGCTGAGGAGGACCCACCCTGAAGGGATAAGCCTTAGCAAGAGGCAGGTGGGGAGTGCTCAGTGCTCCTGCACTAGGCAGCGGGGCTCAGGCTTGGCTGGCTGCCTGGGGGCTGTCTGTGGGCACCTAGGGCAGCTGGTGAAGGGAAGGGCTGTTGCCAGGAGGTGCAGTGCTGGAGATGGGCAGGCAGAGAGCCCCAGAAGTGGGAGGATGGACAGGCCCTGCTATCCCCTGCCCCGGGTCAATGTGGCCCCTGTACCTGGAGTCCAGAGGCACCCACCTGCAGGCATCAGGCAAGGGTGGCAGCCCTGGCCCTTCTGCCAGGAGCTGCTACCAGTGGGAGCCTCCTCTGAGGAGCACGCACTGCAGTGCTTGGCAGGGGACAAGGATGGTGACAGGGCAAGCCCTGTTCTGGATGGGTATGAAGCCAAGCACCCTGCTCTGCCGTCCCTCCTTACTGTGGTCCCTCGACTGTCAGGAAAAACGCTCAAGCCAGCTCAGCAACAACAGTTGTGTGGCAATTGCCTTGCCAAAATTGGACCAGGTCTCACAGCTGCCTTGTGAGGCTCTGTTTTGCGAAGACAGGTTTCTACTGGCCCACCAAAACTCTTGTCTTAATTCAGTGATGCTGAAGCTGTCAAGAAGCCCCTCTTCATGAAAGCACTTTCCTTGCTCTGACAAGCTGTTGCTCCTGAGTCACACTGTTATGAAGATGTGCCTTTTCTGCTGTTTTGTCCCTGTTAGAAAGCCCTAACAACCCATTTTCCCTGTGGGAAACAACCCATAACAAGTAACAGGAGGAGCCCAAGAAGATAGAAGAAAAACTCTGCAGGCTGTTTGTCCCCGTGTGGCTGTGCTGCCTTCATGGACCTGCCTTTGGGGACCTGCCTTCATGGCTGGCAAATGTGGCAGAAAAAAAGCCCTTTGGGAGAAATCCTGGATTGGCAGGACAGGGCAGGGTGAGGGAGGTCAGCGCAGCTGACCCAGGCTGCTGCTGCTCCTGTGCCAGCACCTGGGTAGCAGAAAGTGCCATGTTTCATCCATGAGTTAGACCTTAACTATCTGGTCTGCTGCAGTGCAGGACTGCCCTAGGTGGGCAGCCAACAGCGGCCAGTTGCCAGGTGAAAACCACTGCACCCTAAATTTCTGACAGGCAAAGAGCTTTCTTGCTGAAGCAGCATGAAGAAAACTGAAATCTTTACTGTTCCTAAAGAAAAGCCCAAGCAGAAAGGAGATCTGACATCAGCTGCTGCTAAACAGACTCCAGTCATCTGATGCCTTTTTGTGGACTTGCTTTCTCTTTAACATTTCATTTTTTAGCAACTTGATCCCATTCTTACTATTTATTCATATGAAGCACACACATCTCCATTAGTGAGTGAGGCGCACTGCAGCCGTAGGGCTCTGGGTGGCTGAAGTCATCCTTTAACCTCCTCTGCCCAGCACCCTGCTCCGGGCACCTGCTGGCAGCAGTGCCGCATGCATGCAGCTCACAGCAGCCACCCCCTGTCACAAGGGAGGAGGCTGAGGCCTAGCAGGACACCCAGACGTGCTTTGCAGACTGCAGCCAGGTGTCCAACTTCTCAGGTCTCTCACCACTGCTGTTTGATGAGGAATTCAATTGTATCCCAAGGAGGCCAGAAAACTTTGCTTCACTCTTTCTTGTAAGACAAGAAACAGGCAAAACCAGGTCTGCCAGAATGCTGAATCTAACATGCAGTTGTAGGGTCCAGCAAAACTAGGTTCACAAGCTTTCTTGTTGGCTGCTGGCAGTCCCTGGAGAGCTGTGTGTATCTGCAGATCATGGTGGGCCAGAGGTGTGAGCAAGTTTGGGAGACTGAGAAAAGCTCTACTGGGTTTTGGAACAGAAAAGAATTTGAGCACTACACCAGGACACAGCACGCTGCCTGGGGCTGGGGCCGTGGGACCCCGTGCTGGCTGGGGGCAGTACAGCTGTGGCGGGGAGGCTGAGCACAGCCTTCCCTGCAGGCATGTCAGGGGCAGTGCCTGCGGAAAAGCTGTCCCTTTGGGCTGCAGATGTCCTGAATGCCTTGAAAAGGACAGGACCAAATCTGACACAGTTACCCTTCAGCTTTACAAATCTAATTCTTGGTCATTTATTTCCTTGTTTCTGACACAAAACGAGACAGGACAGGACAGGACAGGCAGCTCTGCTGGGCTTGTGTGCCCCGCAGACACCTGTGAGCAGGGCCAGTGCAGTTACCACCAGCTGACTCCCCCCAGGAGCATCGCATCTTCCTGTAGCAGCTCCCCAGGGGTAACAGCCCTGACAAGTCCTTGGGCACTGCAGCCTGCTGGGAGCCACGGGCAGGCTGCAGTGGCTGGCTTTCCTTCACAAGGACTTGCCCTCACCGCTGGGCGAAGGGGAACTGTCCAAACCAAAGCCTGGAGAACATGGGAGGAGAAGGCTGGAGAGGAGCTCTCTTTTGGGAGCCTGGGAACAGTCGCAGCAGTGTGGTTGTTGTGAGTTTCAGACTGCCGCTTGGGTTCACCCTCACACCTGCCCAGATGCCCTGGCCGTGCTGCACACGGAGCATTGCTCATCCACCTTGGAGCATTCTGCACCCATCCCTAGCTGCCAGGGCACCAATGCCTCATGGCAGGGCCATCTCCTCGGGCAGATCTGCCCCTGGTGGCTGGAGGCTCTTACTTACCCCGGTGCAGAGCACTTCTGACTTCCCATTCCTCGGAAACAGGACATCTGCTCCCGAGCATGATGCTAGCTTGAACCACATGCCTGCAAACGTGATAATGATCTCTCTGGGCCAGGAGATCAGCCAGGTATTAAGTGAGACCCTCAGGTAAGCACAGAATAGCTTCAGAATAATTTAATATTTAATATTTATGGAAAACCAAAATGACAAACACTCAGTCCTAAAGAAACACAGGGATCAAACAAGACACAAAGGGATTATCAGAAGCAGTCCTGGGTTCCCTGCGAACAGGGAAGGGGCAACACATGCTCTGAAACAGGAACTCCTCACTGGGTAAGGAGATTAAAACCCACCAAGGTCCTTTTGCCCAAATTTTTTAGCAGATGTATTGCAATTCCCGGCCCCCCCCCCAACACTGCCTGCAGCACAGTGTTCACTCCTAAAATTACACTGCCACACACCTGCTCTATTAGCAATTCCTGAAGTCCTGTGCCATCTCAGCACATTCATCCACCACTATTGCTAAAGCACTTTACATCTTAAGGCAAGGCAAGGCAAAGGAGCAGCAAATTACTTTTTTTTTTTTTTTTAATGTTATTATTATTTTTTAATCCTCAAAAGTACTGGTTTGCAAAGTAAAGCCTGCTGCTGTGGCTTGGGTGATTGGGTAACCTGCAGGGCTGCATGGTGCTGTCAGCACGCAGGGGCCATGCGCCTGCTGCAACCTGGCCAAGCTCCCAGCCCACCTGCTGAGGGTGCAAAGCAGCATGGGGCAGTTTGGCTGCACAGCAACTCACACCTGAGCCTGCAGGAGCCTCTCTGAGCCATGTCCCTCCCTGGCTGAAGCCAGGAGCCTCTGGGACAAGGCTGCAAATGCTGCACTGCCTTTCTGTCACTTTGCACTTCTGCAGGAAATTTCCAAAGCTCTTCCCCTGTGCTCAGAGTCCATCAGCCATTTTATTCATTCACAAACACATGCAGCCCCTGGCTGACTTGTGTGAACTTCTCAGCTCACAGTATTTGGTATGGTCTTCATGCGGTGCTGCTTCTGGAGATGCAGGATTATGCCAAATCTGAGCTTGATTCTCTGTATTTTAAGTAACAAAGCTATGGTCTTCTGATTGCAGTGATATGACAGCATGGCAAATAGCTTGTAAAAACAGCTTGTAAAATGTATAGCTTTTTCAAAATCTTCAATCTCTGTCTAGAAAGCCAAATTAGTGGTTTCTAAGAACACCTTAATATTTCTGCAGGCCTCCTCCTGAAGTCTTACAAAGCACAGGAAAGCTTTGTCACCCTGTGCTGACCAAACCTGTCTGTGTTGGAGAGAAAGGAGAAAGCCTGGACTGACTTTGTACTCCCACCTCAAGTGTCTGGGTGACCAATCTCTGGGGAACCCTGGCCCCCAAGGGTGCCAGGAGGCTTACACATATCCTCCCCAACTCCCAACACTTTCCAGATTCCTATCAGTACTGAAGGCGGAGGGAGCCACAGGCCTTGAGGCCTTGTGTGCACTAGGTGGGTCAGCCTTGACCTGAATGTCCTCAGGGACTGATCCTGCTCACTGCATACAGCTCCCGCATGGGAGCACTGCATTCCAGCTCTCACCACAGCCTCTTCCAAAACTCAGTCACTCTCAATAGCAGCACTAGCAAGATACCAAGCTAGATTATCTACACTGTGGGGTTCTCCCTCCTCTTTCAAGCGTGTATATACATTCACACATGCGTGTACAGACACGTGTGCTGATGCACACACATACGCATGAGCAGGGACAAGGTAAGTACTGACACAATTCCCCAGGCAACAACAAAACACACTAGAGACACTGCAAGGACCCAAGAGAAGGAGAAGCAAAGCAGTAGGAGACAAATCAGTTGAGAAAACCCTAGGAGTTCTAGGTGACAGCAGCTAGCAAGGGAGAAACTGAATTGCACAGCCTCGGCAGGACCTGGAGGGCTCCCTGGGACCTGAAAGCAAGCTCCCACCCAGCCCCAGAGCTCTCCTCACATGTGCCGGTGTGCACTGGAGGCTTCTAGCAATATGGGCTGCTTTGATGAACCTCATTCACATTCATAGATTAGCTGCTTTTCTAACCATGGCATCAGTTCTGTGCAAGCATCATCTGTGTCCTGTGTGCCCTCTGTGCACGTTGCCCAGAGGAGGGGCAGCCCCTGCACACAGGATTGGAACAGGATGGGGCACAGCTTTCTGCCAGGGCTGCCTCCATCCCGACAGCCTCTTGCAGTGAGGAGAAGCTGGCTGGCAGCATGAATGCTGCTCCCATAGGCGCTGGCACCTCCCTTTTTGTCCCAGCCAGTATTTTGGATGAGGTGGATGCTGAGTGGTCAAGACTTCTTCCAGGGAAGCTTCATTGCTTGGGCTGCAGTAAGGTTCCTTTCCAAAACCTAGTTAAATCACTTCAACCTTTTGGTACCTCAATTTCCCATCTGGAAAGCAAGGTTTATTATATTTCATCTGTCTGTCTTACCAGGAAAATTCATACGCCATTTGGGACTGAGTATGAATTTGTGTCTGACTTGCACACTGGGGCTTTGGGCACTCTAGGGGCTAATGTGATCATTTGTGCTGCATCTAGTGAGGAGAAATACAATGCTGTGGGTATTTATTCCTGCACTCAGAAACAGGAATTTAGCAAATTGCACTTCCATGTAATGAGTATGGTGGTCTCAGCTTCAGCATTCACAAACACTGGTTTATCTTGTGCTTTTTTTTTTTTTTTTTTTTTTTTTTACTACAGATTTTGATAAGGGGTCACAAATACTCTTCAAAGACAGGGCTGCTATGGTGCTTCTGTGCTCACACATATTTACATGATACAGAAGTGCAACACCTTAAATGAGAGTTATGCTCACCTAGAGCTGTGATAAACATCCTTCTTTCACACTTCCCCTGCTGCTTCCCAGTGCTTTTCCTTCAAGGACGGCTGTAGAAGGACGATTCAAGTAGAGAGTGACCAGTGGGAATAAGGCTGTGCCGACCTCAGCTAACCTGGCCTCTCTGCACAGGTACTCCTAAACCATCATGGAGGTGGTCACATCTCTGATGCTGTGGCAGACCTTCCACAGGGATGTAGCAGAAGAAACCCTCTGGAAAGCTATGCAAGCTAAAGTGCCCAGGGGCCTCCTGTGGGACATGTGCGGGAAGTCTGGGGACTGAACATGATAATTTGGGGATTGCATAAGGCTTGTTATGGGATCGTTTAAGGGAAGACTTCCTAGTGGATGAAGGGAGGGATCCAGGTGATCAGAGAGGAACAAACATGCAATCTGTCCTCATTTCTTATTTTCCTGTTGTGCATCCTCATATGTGTGTGGATCATCCCTGTGTGATCCAGAACCAGCAGTGGATTTGAGACAGACCAGCCAGCAAGTGCAAGAGGCAGTGCTGGAGTCAGAACCTAGAGAGATGGAGGACCTGGGAGCTGTGTACTGAGGATGGTCATGAAAGGGTTTTTCACTGAGCCTCACAAGGAGGATGGGGTTGTTCGTGTAGCCTGTATCCCCATGGGTAGCCACACAGTGCTGCCCTCATGCCTGAGTGCCTGTCCCTCTGTGCTTGGCAGTCCCGCAGGCTGTGTGGGCATCTGGCCCTGCTGCTGGCTGGACCTACCAACAGTGGCAGGAAGTGGCTCCTTATCTTGACCAGCTCCAGAGGGGAGGAATCCCTGGGACCTTCTGTCCATGGTATTAAAATACCCTGCGCAGTCCTAGCCAAGGACATGCTCAGAAATAACATGTGGGCCAGGCCAGGCTGAGAATCCTATTAATTGCTTGGTTGCTCTGTGGTTTGTTTGCCTCCTGCACCTGAATAAGTACAGCTCAAGACTGTCATTCTCAAAGTTGCAGCTGGGATACAGGTCTGGCATAATGGCCCTGAAAGCATGCCAGGAAAGCTGCTTTTTTGGCTCCTGAAGCTCTGTGTTAATAGTAAGATAATATATTGGGCCCTATCTAGTCTTGTCTTTGAAACTATTTATTATCAGGGCATCTTGTGCTGCTGCCTGGTAAGTGTGATGTACTGCCAGGCAGGATGAACTGATTTATCATCAGAAGCACCTCAAGAGAGAAGACGACATCAGGATGCTATGGAGCATCCTCTAATACCCGTGAGGGCAAATATATGCCCTTATGCCCATGCCCATCCCTTCATCAGCCTGTGGAGCTGCCCTGTCCCAGGGACAGTGTCCCCCAGAGGCCGGCATAGCCTGCTTACACCACTGCCTGCCTGGTGGTGTCTGGGGAGGCCAGGAGGGTAGAAACTGGCAGCACAGCTCAGCACTGATCTGCATGCTCCAGCTCTTCCATAGGATCCTGGTTTGCCTGTGTGTGCCAGCTTGCATTTGCCAGCTGCTCAGAGAGTGGGATTTAAAGCCATCCTCCCAACAGCTGTTTGTGCATATGGCATGAGAAGCCAAAGTGCTTGTGAACCCTCAGCATTTCTGAGGGTTGCTGCCGAGGAGGCTGCCTGGGTCTGGGTTGGCACAATAGCCAGCACTCATGCTCAAAGGGCCAGGAGAGGAGATTTTGTCTAAATGTGAAACAAGAGAATGAAGGGGAACAGACTGCACATTACAGGTGTGACTTCAGCCCTCACCTGCTCTGCAGCAGCAGAATGGACCAGCCCGTCTACACAAGCCTTTCTGACCCACAGATTCCAAAAGTGCTTCTGAGCCCTCCCAAATGGACACTGGGACAGGATGCTTCACTCTCTTTTGGCCTCCTGTAGCCTGGACCCCTGATGGAAATTCTAAGGCTGCACTTAGAGGACTGGGGCTGATGGGAGATGCAGGCAAATGCAGTTATTTTGGCAGTCAGCCCTCTGGAAGGCATGTTTGGAAGCACAGTTTTTGCCACCAAGAGGAAAGAATCCTCTTTTAGGGAAGGGGACAACTGAAATCCTCACCTGGCTCCTGGCACTGGGGCTTTCAGAGAAATATGCTGTGCAGGGAGGCCACATGCTCATCAGAGCTGCCTGGTGGCACCAATTGTCTCTTCCACTCTAGAGAGGACTCAAGAGCAGAATCACACAGGGGAAGGAAAAGAGACGGGATGTTTGTTCTGTCAGCTGCTTTGGCTTCCCATACATCTGTGATTATCTAAGAACAGCTGCTAATGTCATGCATGGTCAAAAAAGGAAGTCAGAAGCATAAGGAGTGTGGAAGAGGGAAAGGGAAAAAGATGTGCTGTCACTCACTGCCTGGGGTAGTGGCAGCTCAGCCACTCATGTCCCATCATGTCCCTCCCAGCTTTAAGGACCTCTGCTGGAGGCTCCCATTTTTTTTTTTTTTTAATGGACACTGGTGCTGGAAGTGGTGACAGTGAAGTGACAGGGCCAAGGAGACCAAGCCCAGTGGAAATCCATAAGCATCTTTTCTAGACAGGGATCACTGCATCCCTCTGTGATGCCTGTTCTGCATGGTCCTGTGTAGGGCTCAGCACTGGCTGGGTGCTGAAGATCTGCTCAGGCTCATCTCTGCTCCAGGGTGACACTGGCAGCAGCTTTAACTTGGTGAACTGGGACCCAGGAGAACTTTGCACCCAGGAAGCTACTGCAACCCAGTTTAGTAGAGTCAACCTTCCTTTGCTCTGAGGTCTTTCTTCAGGGCACAGGAGTGTGGTAGCAGACCAGTCACTTTCTGCGTAAGCAACTGGACTCAGAGCTGTGGTGCGTACAAAGCCTCTGCCTTCATGGGGTGCTGAAAACACTCAGCATCCCTCAGGACAAATCCTGAATTCTCTCCCACAGTCAACAATTGCCCAGACTGGGAGAAGAGTTTGAAACAGCACATCTGGCACCCTTCAGATAGGGGTCTGACTGTCCTGGCAGTGTCATCTGTCCCTGCAAGACAGGGTATCAAGGGTGAGGCTGCCTCTTGTGCCTGTGCAGCATCAGAAGATGCAGGAGGCTGAATGCTCCAGGGCAGGAAAAACTTGGGGACCTGGTCCACGAGAGCGAAGACCCCCACAAATAACAGAAAAGCTCTGACCCCCAGGAGCCTGGATGATCTTCTACCTGTGGAAAATAACCCCTGAGGAAAGCCAGCATCCAGCCTAAACAGGGCTTCATTTGTTGTTGACAATCTAGATGGTAATTATGTTACCATCCACCTGACTTTTCATTAAGGCCCAGTGCAGATGTTGCTTTCTGGGACTGACATTAATGTGTTCATTTATCTTCAGCAAAGAAACACACGCTCCCTGTTACTTCTCCAGTGACCCAGCACAGCACCGGTGCTGTGTCCCTTTGCAAAGCCATGCTTGGTGGCAGTCACAGGGTCCCACGTTCCCTCACAAGGATGCAGCTCTCTGTGGCCACCCACAGCCCTACCACCAGCCTCGTTCTTGCCTTTAACCCTGGTCCCTCCACCAGCTCTGGTCACTGTGCTTCCAGCATGGGCAGAGCGGACCAGGCAGGGTATTTCACTTCCCTGCAGACAAAGTCTGGCACCTCCGGGCCAGTTTTGTGGGCAAGCCAGGGAGCTTGGCTGCCCCGCTCTGCACTAGCGACAGCCCTTGTCCTCGCACAGCCCCACCAGCCTCATGCTGACTGACCTTCCTCTTCCCCCCACATGGGTCTGGGTGTCTCTGGTACCCACTCACTGCAGGATAGTGGAGCCCAACCTGAGCGGAGCCGCTGTCAGCAGCCGTTTGGAGAAAGGCCAGGACTTGGTCTGCTCCTGGGGTCCCATCACAGCCCTGGCGCAGTGCAGGCGTCCACCTGCCAGCAGCAGCAGGGGCTGAGGGCTTGGCCAGGCTGACCAGCTGGTCAGTTAGTGATGCAGGTGATTCCATGGCCTCATTAGAGGGACGTGTCCCAGAGCATACAGGCAGCACAGGGGGATGGCAAGAGTCTGCTTCTGCCTTTACAGCACTGGTCCCTCGGTCTGTATGGGGGAGCAGGCTGGCTGGTGTGGTGAGGATGGGGAGATGTGAGGGCACGGCCTGGGCACATGCAGCCCTCTTGTGCTGTCCATGCTGCTACTGCCCTGGGGTGGAGGGAAGGGACTTTTGTACAGGGTATCAACAGTATCCATTACCAGCTTGTGGCATTGCCAGGGACAAATAACCCCACCTAATTTGCTTTTCCAAGCCTCTTCCTGCAGAAAATATTATTCTGGCAGCAAATGTCACTGGATCCCTTTTAGAGCCCAGCTGGCGGAACAGAGCAATGTGGACAGGAGCCTGGTACCCAGGCTGAGCTAATGCAGCCAGTGGAAAGCCCCCAGCAGCTTCAGACCAGGGCTCTCAGCTTGAAGGTCAGAACAGGCAGGCCCCAGATGACAGCTCTCTGGCTGAGTTAAGTTGCCAGGAGGAAGTGGTATTTCCTTCCTCTGCCATCATTTATGCTGCAACTTAGGGTGGGGGATGCAGGGCATGAAGGAATCAGTGGCTCAGAGACTTGCAGTGTGCTGTGGCACAGCGTGTCTCCTGTCTGCTTGGCAGTGGAGACAAGAGGTGCAGAGCACCGCAGCCCATGCAGCCTTCATTCAGTCCCTCTCAGCCATCATTCATGAACATGCAGATGTGATGTGCAGCATCTTGGCATCCAGCTCTGTTACAGCCTTGTGGCTGTGGAGCCCCAGTCTCTCCACTCACTCTATCCCACCAGGGCTGGATCCCCCGTCCCATTGCTGCCAAACCCCTCTTTGGGCTTGTCAGGACTCACCACTGAGATAGTGCCTTGGGCGCAGGGGGAGGCCGTCCCTAGTGCTCACAGTATCACCAGAGCATTGCACTGATAGTGGTGACTGCTGTACCTTTGCTAGTTCCATGCTCCTGCTCTCCCTTGGAACAGCACTCAGCCTGGTCCATCACGTGAGGATCGTCAGCAGGAGGCTGCACCATCAGCTTAGCATTAATATTATTGTCATGAACACCACTACTGCTGGTGCACCACCACATGGATCCTATGGCTCAGAGAGACGAAACAAATGGGAAAAGCTCCTCCAGCCACTTCAGATCCAACACCCTGCTGAGGCTGCAGGGGGTTTGGCCACCATCGCATTTTTTCCCAGAGAAGATGATTTTTTTCAAAGTCCCAGTCAACTAGTCCTGAGACCACCCTCTCCTCATAATCTCTGGTTTGCTTCGTCACCGGGCAACACTGCTTCAAATCAGTGGTGCTAAGCTCCATGTGGGCCTGTTTGGTGCTGAGCTCCTGTTGGGCCTGTTTTTTGTGTACCACAGTCAAGGAATCATCTCATGATGTTTAAAAACAGTTCTCATCACCTTCATCACATTTTCTCCTGACTATTCCTGGTCATCTTTGCCTGCTTTCTCATGTCTCCAAGGTCCTGCAAGCTGGTGCTGTTATTTGACCTTCTGCATTAGAAAAATCAAGCTGTCAGTCTCACAGAGATGCATGGTTTTCCTAGAGGTCTTCTACTTGGGCTCTAGGTTGGGAGATGTAAGACTAAATAAGTAAATAACGGCAGGAGCAAACAAGAAGATCCTCCAGATGCCAAGACAGATGGCCTTCAGGACAGAGACTCCCTGACGCAATTGGGTCAGCCAAGGTGGAGATGAAGTGCTAAGCCTGTTCCTTACTCGGAGCCCTGCTTTTGAAGAGGCAAATTTTCTGCATCACCTCCTCCTCCTGCCTCATGTGTCCTCTTTCCTGTGACAGAACTGCTCCTTTGCCTGCTGGAGCACAAGGTTGGCTGTGGCACAGGGTGACCTGCAGCCATGCTCTGTGAGCACCACTGCTCCCACCAGCCACCTCCTTTCCCCCTTTCCAACTCATCAGTGTTGTACTTGCCTGTGCACCCAGAGACTTCTACCTTGGATTTGGCAGAAGTTGTCCCAGAAGTCTGGGGTGGACCCAAGTCTCCTGGGATCAGAGTGGGACTTCAGTAACAGCACAGTGAAGTGGAGACTTCAGCAACCTGGGGGAATGGTCTGTAGACCTGAAGACAGCACACATGACACTCTGAACCTAAGCTACCGTGTGAGTCTGCATGGAGCTTCTTCTGGGACAGTGACACAGTGCAGGCTGCATGGTGCTAAGCTGCCACCAGGTTAAAACAAAACAACATGCCTGCCCTGGGTTCTGGTGAGGCTGAAGTGGCAGGAGAGACAGCACAGCACACACTGGATGGATCTTGAGCTGCTGGCCTCCAGTCCAGGGCACCCTCCAGGAATGGTTGTGCCACCAGGCACAGGGACTGTGGGGAGGAAAAGAAAAGCACATGTGTGGAGCCTCCCAAAGATGGATACGGTCTGGAGTCGGGCACTGCTGTTGGTTCCACAAGAACCAGTAACCTCAAGGTTACGAGGTACAGCATCTCTGCCATACACAGCCAGCTGTGTATGGATCATACTGGGATCACACCCAAAAGGATGTCTGCGCTACCTGCAGACTATGGCTACAGGTTATGCATACATCTGATGAATGCAAGGGACTCCTGAAGGACTTTCTCAGCATACAAGACATTGGCACATCACCGTGACCCTCCAGGGTCAGCTCCCTGTTGGGGCTCCAGCCAGGGAACTGCAGGTAGGAGTTACTGTTGTGTGAATACCAACCTGTTACTAACAGCTTGATTCTATTAATAATAACAGATTCATTAATAAAAGGTGTTCCAATAAGTATTGGTTGGTATCTGTATCTTCTCCACTCAATCCCCTGACTGGGAAAAGGAAATCAACACCAATCTGTGTGGTGCCAGGAGCTGAACTCCATGATCCTTATGGGTCCCTTCCAACTCGGGATATTCTACGATTCTATGAACACCACTGGCAGGACAGGGCAGGGCCAGCTTCCAGATGGCACAGCTACCTGCTGGAAGGCTTTGCTCCGTGCCTATACAGACTTCTGCATTTGGTCTCCAGAGTTCTCCAAATGGTTTGGTTTTTTACTCCTCAAGTTTCAGCACTCAGGGCAAAGCCAGCTCTCCTGGGACAGAGTGTAGCATGTCACATCCCATGTAGCAGCCAGAGAGGCCAAGACACTGCTAATGAATCATCCCCACAACATGAGAAAGCTGCTCTGGGAGTTTCCTGAAGCCACAGGGATGATGACAGCTCTCCTGGATAGCTGAGGGACTCCTTCACCAGAGCTCCCTGGCCCCTGCAGGCAACTGTCAGCTTCAGTTCACTGCTTGGCTTTGGGACTGTATCCAACTTGAGGGTCCTGCCTGCTTAGCTGCCCCAGGGTGCCACATTGTTCCTGCCAGCCTCACAGGTCAAGGCATGTTCAGAGTCACCTTCCTGAGATGTGCTTGAGATGTGGTAAGCTAAGAAGGTGTGCACTCTGTAATTCTAGGGTTGAGAGCTGCCAAAGGCCTCTGATCCTGTACCAGGAGTAGCTCCAGGGACATCTGCCGACTTCCAGCAGGGCTCAGATCCATGAGGTCTAAATTTGCACAGAGATTTGCACAGAGTTTGCAGCAGGGCACTCAGAGACTACTGTTTGTTTTTGCAAATGGGAAGAAAAAAAGCTGATTTCGCCATAGTCTTTCCACATTCACACCGGTGGCCAAATAAACACACTTTTCTCCTTGGCTGTGATGATGCCTTTTTTCCACTGACCTACCTGGCTGGTCCAACACGCAGCCATGACTGTCCCATTAAGAGTCAGTCTCCCTGCTTGTTTCAATGTGAAGAGACGTGAGCATGTGTCCTGGTTTCAGTTAGGACAGGGTTAATTTTCCTCCTAGTAGCTGGTAGAGTGCTGTGTTTTGGATTAGGATGAGTGCTGATAACATGCTGATGTTTTAATTGTTGCAGAGCAGTGCATATACCAAGCCAAGGACTTTTCAGCTCCTCGTTCTGTCCTGCCAGCGGGCAGGCTGGGGGTGCAGAAAGAGCTGGGAGGGGACAGACCTAGGACAGCTGACCCAAACTGGCCAAAAGGGTATTCCATACCATCTGGGGTCATGCTAAACAATAGGGGTGGCTAGCCAGGATGGGGGGGCCGGCTGCTTGGGGATAGACTGGGCATCGGTCAGCAGGTGGTGAGCAATTGCATTGTGCATCACTTGTTTCATACACACTATTGTTATTATTATTATTATTACTATTGTTTCCTATCTTAATAAACTGCCTCTATCTCAACTCTGGCTTCACTTTTCCATTTCTCTCCCCCATCCCAGAGAGGGAGGGGGGAGGGTGAGTGAACAGCTGTGTGGTGTTTAGCTGCCGGCAGGGTTAAACCACAACAGCGTGGCAGTGGGTATCAGCTGTGTGGCATGATGCAGGTGTTAGCAAGCAGGCAGTAGCTCAGAGGTGCTGGGGTCACTGGCTAAGCCCTCTGCCCCCTTTGGCAGATCTTCATTCTGAGAGCTAGGAGGGTGCTGCCTTGGGTGGTGGTGCAGCACAGGGGTGCTATGCTTGCAGCTCTACAGAACTAAAAATAATGCCTGCTCCTGTCCGCAGCACATGCCATAACACCTTTTCCTAGTGCCAGACCTGCTAATTGCTTGCACAATCAAAGCACTGTGAAAAGGAGACAGCAAACAATTGTAAACACCTGGTAATGAAGATTAAGCCATGGAGCGTCAAGGCCCTCGCAGAGTCCCCGTGTTGTTTGTGAAGAGATTCCACAGAGCTGTTCTCCAGCAAGCTCCAGCAAGTTGCTTTTCAAGCTTTGGCAGTGCTCAGTCCAGCAGCCAGCAAGACTGCAGGGTATCCCCACACCACCCTGTGAATGCCTTTAGCCTCCCCCCTTCAGCCAGGGCCCTCCTTCCAGCACAGCACCAGGGCTAACTGCAGCTGGATCTTTGCTCTGTCTATGGCTTGATCTTTCTTTTAAGAGCCCCAGAAAACAGCACTTGCCCTTGGGCTCTTTGTAACCTTCCACCCCTTTTCACTTCCTTGTCTTCTGGTAGAGGCAGGGGTCAGCTGTCCCCAGGGGCTGCTTATTCCCCAGACCCAGCTCCCAGACATGGTTGGTCCCCAGCCTCCTGGGTGGCTGAAGACCAGGCACAGAGGTGTGTCTGGTGTGACAGTGCAGCGGGTGCTGCAGTCTGCCTGCTTGGTGAAGGTGGTGAAGACGATGTGTGGTGTGCTGTATTTATCGTTTGTGCCATTGGGACAATACTTCGCTGTGTTAGAATAAATGGAGTGTGCTATTGTTGTAGATTACCAAATAGCATTATGTTGCACAGCTGATCAACTCCTGTTTCAACAACTCAGAAAACATACTATTTTTGTCTTGCTGTCTATGGGTAAGGATTTCACTCGAGGTGATTTCTCCAAGTGACTTGCCTCCTCAGCCCTACAACATGACCATGCACTCCATCCCCCCAGTCATGTCATCAGGACCCAAAGAGCCTCCTGGCCATAGATCCTCCTGCAAAGGGACCACAAAACCTTTGCCCTGGGCTGTGTATATATCAGCTGCAGCAAGGCAGACAATTATTAAGGAGGAAAGAGCCACTGTGGATTGTGCTTTCTTATAGTGTTTCTCTACAAATCAGGATGAAGGACAAGAGCATCATGTGGAAGCTCTTGAGGAGACACAACTTGTAAATAGTAACGGAAGCCATCACCTGTCACCTTCACAAGATCTCCTTCCTCAACAGTTTCTTGATGGGCTTGAGCTCATTCTCCCTTTCTGTGCACTGTAAAACATAAGTACTAACTGAGAAGTGAGAGGAAGGGACCTGCCAACATGGGCAAATTATTGTTCTTCAACAAACACATCCAACTGGTTCATCTAAGTGCACTGAGAATTGCTTGGCCATAGCCTGTGAGTTACTGAACTCGGCCACATCACTGACTTACCCTCGAATGGGAGCAAAGTGGCTTCCAGCCCCTCACTGGGTGCTCTGGAGGCCCTCAGCTTGCTGGGTGGCTCTGTGCACTGGGGCTGCCATGGCTGGGGCTCCACAAAGAGTGAAAACAACACACCTAATGGCAAGAAACATTCTGTCAAGAACCTCTGGCAAGCCTTTGCAGCTGTTGGCAGAGGCAAAGTGATACAGGGAGAAATGTGGAAAGGCACTGACTGTTCATGTCTCACAAAGATCCCTGCATGCCCTGTGGCATTTGGGCCCATTAGAGCAGTCAGATGTGGACTGAAATTTGGCAGGCAAATGGACATCTCAAGCTTGGGTTTAAAGCTCCCCTCTCCTCTGACTGATGGCAGAATTTGGTTTATTTGGTGCTGCCAAATTTCCAGTTTGCAATTTTTGTAATTGGCCTTACTTCTGCATACAACACGAATCTCTAAAACGTGCTTCCCATGATGTATTTGTGTGTCCTAATCACTGGGAATTTAAATTCAGCCACCTGCAGAAATCTCCTCCTTAAGAGGTCCTACTTCTCTGTGTGTTTCCATAAGAGCACAGATTGGTGCGTCTTCTTTCCATCTGCTTCCTTTAGCATCCCTGCAATTTGTTTCTGAAACAATACAGCCAGACCTGGGTTTGCAAGACTGTTTGGGCTTCTAAGCCACTGGAAAAGGAGGAATATCAACTTCTGGGCCTACAATAACAGTAGCTACAACCTTTGTTCCTTGCCAAAAATTCTGTAACATAGAGGGGCAAAGGACAGATGCAAGAGGGACATAGTCCTTGTGTGAGCCCCTTGCCAGTTGGAATTTGCCTCTACATTGAAAATATGGAGGTAATAGACACTTGATTATTTCAGAAATGCCATTTCCTATATTTGCAGCTTAAAATGAATATGGTGCTTTACAGTGAAGGGCAACAGGATATTCTTCAATGCCTTGCACAGAATAGGCACACAGGGGCTTTTTCAGGCTGCTGTTTGATTTACACAGTGAGAGGCTGGATCCTGGATGTTGCTGAGTTCCCAAACTCCCTGTGATCTGCTAGGTCAGCAGTGTCTCAGTACTGGTGAGCATCTGGCACAGAGGGCACTCTTAAAATTAGCTAGTGGTCAGACACACCTTTTACTGTCCTCCTGTGGATTATTAAGCTGATGCTCTCCCAGAGCACTGTCATGACTCATAATGCTATATATGTTTATATATATAAATTTGGAATCAAAGATCCATCAAGCCATTCAAAATCTGCTTTTCCTGCATGACCCTGAGTTTGTGAGTGCTCCTGCTGTTCTCATATGCAGCGCAGAGCAGAAGCATTCCCCCAGCCCTGCTTTGCCAACACTGAAGGAGGAAGATGGTGCTTTCCAAAAAGAATGATAAATTCTTGAAAATCTCTGATAGCCTGGTGACAGCACAATACCCAGGATGCTTCCAAGGGATGGCTACTGCAGGTGACTTGGATGAGATGACAGGAGGCTACAGAGACCCCTACCCAAATGCAGACTCCGTGCCTTCCTCCCCACTGCTGTGCCCTCTGCAACCTCTGGCCCCAGGAGAGAAGGGGGCATCTCCCCCCTCCCAGGACACAGCCTTGGTGATCAGCCTCAGAGTGAGGTGCCCATCTGTATCCTCACCTCCCTGACCTGGCTTCCCATTTGCAGTTGTGGGGAGTTCACTGTGGTACTTGAAAATGATTTTTGTATCTCAGTGTCACTCCAGGATGTAAGTGCTCCGAGAGATGCTCTTCCTGACTTTTTGCTCTGAATTGTATCCAGAAGATAGTTACATCCTGTCTGCGGTGCAAGTGAATGAATGTGTTCCAGAGCAGCCGCTTAATCTGAAGTTTTCATAGACCAGCAAACTTCTAAGGCCTTGAGAGCAGCCTGCTGGATCCCAGCACTGTCTCCTTAGGTCAGACTGGGCTTTTCTGAACCTTTATTCTGATCCCATCATCACTCAAGCTGCTAAACACACAGCCCAGGAGGTCCTGAGTCCATTCTCCCCCATTCATGGAGCACAGCAACCCAGGGCCTTGCAGGATCAGCCTTGCCGAAGTGAGTTTTCACTCCTGTGTCTGAGACAAAATAACTAGAAAAAAAATAACTTTTCCCCCCTGCTATTTAGGTATCTCATTAGAGCACTAGAAATTGCAGTTTTTTGTTGTTGTTGTTGTTGTTGTTGTTGTTGTTTGTTTTGTTTTGTTTGTTTGTTTGTTTGTTTGGTCGGTTTTTTTTTTGGTTCCATAAGATCCTACAGGGCCACTTCAAGGAGCGGAATAGATGTTAGCTAAAATGAACTCAGCACCTTTGCTTCAGTAGCCAAGCCTGGTGGGCCCTCATAAAATTCCTCCCAACAGCAAAGCATCACACTTCTGAGCATTTGTTTACCTTTTCCTTGTGCTAATAACCTGAGGATATCATCTATACCCATGGAAAAAACAAATTCAATTTTATCACCCTACTTTGAAGTTGATACACCTCAGCCAAGTTTCTCCCATTTTGATCTTTAATTATGCTCATTTTCATAGACCCTTGGCTAAATTTGCAGTGAACTGCTCTGCATGCTCCCAGGTCATCTTTGGGGGAAGTGAGGTTTTCTGAACTGATAAACAATGGAGGAAAAGAAATAAAAAGAAGGAAAAAAATCTATCGGTGATAGGAAGCCTATGTTCAAGTTATACATAATGTACTATTCTGCCACATGCAATTTATCTTCTGACAGATGCCACTGTAGCATATGGCATATGTATAAAAGAAGGAAATGCAGAATTAGGAAAAGGCTGAGTTACCACTTCTGACGTGGCTGTTATTATTTCATTACTGTATCTACTGCAGTCCCACCTACAGTATGACTTTGAAAGGACTCTCTTCTTTGCCGCATCATGAAAACATAGTCTGGAGCCACTCTTGCTCCAACTGGTTCTTGACTGGGATACAGCAGTCCAGGACACACACCCCTGCTTGGATGACAATCCCTTTCATCCCCAGCACACAAAACACTAAGTAAGTATCTAACTTTAAGTAGGGGCTCAATTTGTTTTGGAGCTTAAGAATATACTTAAAGCTATGCACTTTTTTACAAGCTTTGCTGAAGACGATCCGCAGAAAAAAGGGACTAAATGTGAAACAGTGGGTAGAGGAGGCACAGGAGAGGTGGGGGGTTGTACTGGGATTGCCATGTAAGTGAAAGGGCTGCTAACAGTCTACCGAAACAGAAATCCCAACTAAAGGAGCAAAAGTCAATAACCCAGCACTTATCATTCTTCAATGCCATTGCCAAGTAAACTGATTCTTCTAATTTTTGACACCTGTGCTTGGCAAACTATGTCCACACATCTCCAATAGATGAATGAGGGCTTAGTCTCTCTGGGATGGCACTGTATAAACACCCTCAGCTACCCACACCACTCTCCTTAGGCAAAACAACTTACATCATCACTGTTGTTGTTTCATGCATTTTGCTTTCTTTCAGTCATTTTGCAGAGGCTGTCTAAGCAAGCCTTCTGTTTTACAATTGCATGCGGTCTTTGATGAAATGGTCATGGAGGGACTCCAGCACTTCTCAAGGAAGCTGTTACATGAGGATGTCGGGAGCAATGTTCTCACCACCATGCTCCTCAGATTCACGGCTCAGTTCCTGACGCTGCTGGGGATTGGCATCATGAGGCTTGTTTGTTTCTCAGCATGTTATTCACTGACTTTATTTTCCAGCCAGGAGAGCTTTGCAAGTAATAATAAGAAAGGATGAATGGGATGGTATGGGATGATTAATCAGGATTTCAGAGATGGGCCAGCAATCAGGAAAGCCAAGCACCACTGCATGGAGAGGGAGACAGTCCTGCAGCCATTTGCCCTTAGTAGATCAGTCAACAATGACTACCTATACCTATATATATCACACAGCACAACGAAGCTGTGTTTTCACAGTCTCTCCTTTTTTGTTGTTGCCAAATTTTTGATCTCCTTACAGTAGAAACTCCTAGATTCATTCCTGCTCTCTGAATGCATTGCCACAACAGTTGGGTTTTGATGCTGTTATAATGTTTCTGGACTATAAAAAACAAGTCATGTCTTTCCATAGCATATGGTTCTCCCCTTACAACAACAGACACCAGAACTTTCAATTAAGTTTCTGGAAGCAGTGCTGAAATACGTATGACTCATTTCAAAAGTGCACTAACAAGTGAAATGATCCCATTTTTTGCCAGATCTCTGCTCATCAGGAAACAAACAGTATCTGATGTCTCTCTTTCTTTATACGTTGATGAAAACAACACCCTTCTCTGTAGACTCTGAGCTTGAGTAGAAATCGTCCAGCTAAATATTATAATATTTGATAATAGTCCTACCAGCATGGAGCTGACTCATTTAATGTAATGTGCTGCTCCCTGAAGATTGCTTTTCAGCACAGCAAACAATTAGCTAGTTCATTCATCTCAGCTTGAGAATGGTAGATACAGGACCATGGGTACTTTCCTAACGGGAGCTGATTTATCAACAATTGTAGTTGTTCCTCCTGTAATTAATCTTATGCTATTTCCATGCACACACACCCCTCCACTGACACTCAGTGCCCAGTTCCTAACTGTTTTTTTATGCTCAGAAAGGCATGGACATCATTCTGATTTCCAGTCACTGACACAGAAATGATCAGGCAAGATCAAGCTGTGATTCATGGGCTCTGCTCTCCAAGCCCTCAAACATTGCCTCTTGCTTGGGTGGAGCAAAGCCAGGTGCCATGTGCCACAGGTGACAGTACCCAGCAGGCACCAGCACATGAAGCCTCACACCAGCACTGCCAGACAGGTCTTACGCTGCTGTCACACCCATGCCCAGGGCAACGTGCAGCCCCTTGCACACACGTCCACGCACAGACAGGAGGGACAACCACCTCTCCCTCCCTCTTTTCAGGGAACTCTCTGGCTGACATTTAAGTGGGGCTGTGTCTCCCTTACGAGCCTCATTCCTCCAACCTCCTCCTGCCCTGCTGGCTGGGGACACCCTCGTGCATTCCAGCCTTGATTTATTCCTTGCTGCTTACCCTTGTGACAACAGTCTGTTAGCTTAACAGCTCCCCACCCTCCCAGGGACTTATCCTGACATATCTGTGGCCAGGCCAGTACTCAGCCCACAGGCTGACTTGGCTCCTCTCCACCATCTCTGTACGCTGTGGTCCTGCCACCGGCTCAGTCTTTATTTGGGGACTGCCCAGAGACACAGCCACCACGTTGCAGCGGCCTGCCCTGCCTCAGTGCACCCCTGGGCAGACCCCTCCTGGCCTGCCCTGCTTGGTCCTGTTGAGGATCAAAAATAAAGGAGCGCACCCTTGTCTCTCATTACAGTGGGCAAGCAACTGTCAAGGAAAGATTATCTGTGGGACTCTGTGAGTGCTGGAACTCCTAGCAAGAGGCTTTGGGTGCTGGACGCAGACAGTAAGGGCCAATGCCCCCAGTGTCCCCGCTCTGTGGGGCTCTCACTCCCCTGGGCTTTCACTTTTTGGACTCAGACATTCATCAGCCCCACTGCTGGGGAGGCTCGGCACCCTCTGCTGGGATATGCTGCCCAGCCCACAATGGTGATACGAACACCTGACTTGTTCATGCTCTGCCATACCATTCTGTTCAGATGCTGTGCAGGAGCGTGTGAATGTGTTTGTGTTCTCCAGATCACAGGGAGAAAATGGCAGATCCCTGTTAGTGAGCCTTCCTTTATCTCACATCCTTGCAAGAGAAACAGCTCCCAAGATTTTTTTTTTTCTTTAGACTTGGGCTTCAACTGGAGATTTATTTTATTGTGTTTTATAGCTATAATTATTGTTAGTGTGAAGACAGTGACCTCAGCACCCAGACAAATGAAAATAGCAGCGAGTTCATCTGCAGCATCCTTATAATTACTGCTCAAATACGTGCCTTGGAAAACAGCAGAAGGAGGGAGACCCAGGTATGAGGGGGAGGGACCAGGGAGAAGACAAGCATGTCCACACTGTTGCTGTTACTGCTTTTGGGATTGAAAAGGAAGAGGCCAACACAAGTGCTGCCCTCCCCTGCTCCCACCGATGTGCTGTGTGAGGGACAGAGCAGGGACACCTCAGTGCCAAATCCCTGTGGACACCACAAGCCTGGCAGCACCAAGACACAAAACAGATATCCATCTTTATAGCCAGGGGCTGTGAGAGATGCCTTGGGGAGACAGCTGGAGCCTTGCCCAGAATGCGAGAGGTCTGCCTTGGCTCTAAGTCACTTTGTAGATGGCTCTGGCTCACTGCCTGTTCATGTTCTGCTTTCTCTGCAGCAGGTCCAAGAGCCCCTCTTTGCAAGGGCAGCTGCCTGCAGTTTGCCATGGCCAGCTTACGCTGGTCCCAGCAGCCTCCAGGAGCAGTTGTATGGCCCAACTGTCCCAGTTGCCAGCACAGGCAAGCTACTGGGGTTTTTGGCATGTCCCAGTGCTGACTGATCCCATTTAACAACACCAGTGACCTTCATGGAATGAGGGCTGGAGAGACACCGACTAGTAGTGCTTCTGCATTGCCTGCTGAACCACTGCCCTTGGGGCCAGGACTGAGAGTGCTGTGGCCTCAGAGCCCATGGCTATCAGTCCTGGGTTCTAGACAGGTATGGACATGGGGCAGGAGTCACCTCACCTTGGGATTTCTGGGCAGTTTTCCAGTTGTTGCTGCCACCCTGGCCTGTACCAGTGACTCACTCCTGGCAGCTTAGTCAGGACTCCTGACATGCTTTTGTTATTTCTTTGTAAAAGATGTGGAGATTTCTCTGTAAGAGATATCCACTGGGATCAGGAGAGTCCCCACTGTGTCTCAGCCCCTCAATATTTCTGCAAGTGTGTCCAGAAAGGTGCCACCAATGTGGTCAATACAGGAGGCATCTTTCTATAATGTGCCCTGACCAAGGCCATCTGGTGCTGAAACTAAATCTAGACTAAATCTAGTTGCTTCAATTAAATATGAGGTGAAGAGCTTTGGCCAAAAATGGGAGTGGAAGTGTCAATTTGAAAGGCATTGTGAAGAGCCTTTTCTTGTTTGTAAGGGATAACTTCTGTGGCAGGTGTATGGAAACAGCTGCTTTGTTCTATTCAACATTATATGTGCCAGTTTGAAACTGTGAGGGTTTTTTTTTAGCTTAGACATAAAAACCTCACAAATTAACAGAGAAAGAGCAAAAGCAGGAGGATCAGATAGTCCCAGAGATTAGACAGTCTCATGGGGCATGAGAGTCTTCAGTTTCCACTAGATTAAACACTTCAGGTTGTTTCAGAGTGACATTTATGATTTTTGCTTGGTTGAGAAGTGTCACTGCTTTTTGGTTTGGTCCAAACCAAACCGATTCCCTCACAGACTTTCAGAACTGCCCCAAAAAGCTCTGCATTCACCTCAACTTTCTGATGGCAACATCTGCCATCAACAGACCGTTCACCCAAACTCTGATGCAACAGGATCCTTCAGAATGTGCTTAATTTAAGCACTTGGACCAATTCAGAATGACTGTTGAACCTCTTCACGAGCACATATTTCTGGATTCACCCTCTGAAGCGTTCCATCTCCAGCCAGGAAAACCCTACAGAACACGTATTGTTTGCTGGAAGGCTAGCACTTTCCTGGATGTTACCTGCTCGTGTACTTTGGCTAAGGCAGCTCTGCTGGGCCAGGTGGAGCCCCTGGCAGGGTCCGAGGCTCAGAGCCTGGCCAGCGTGAATCCTAAGCCTGGGGGAGGACCCCCCGCCGGCTGCTTGTGCCAACACAAAGGCTGGCTGCTGAGTGTGCCTGCAAAACCCTGCTCACCCAATCCTGCACATTAGAAATATTGACCATTAGCACTGGATAAATAGGAGGGAATTGATACCAGCTCGGAGGCAATCCCCAGACCAGAAGAAAGACAGAATTAACCAGCTTATTATTATTATTTAATGCTTATATTGTGAGAACAGATGAATAATTTGTTTGCTAGGCTCTTCATGGGAAGCTGTTATGAAGCTTAATTCATTAGTGCTTGTAAAGTGACTTGAGCTCATGAGATGAAAGGTGTCCTCAGAGTGCCACGAACTATTACAGCTCTAGCAGTGCAGATCTTAAATAAGGATATTGAATGACTCCTTTGAGCCAGCACATTGCTTTTAACTTCTTTATGTCTGTTTTTACAAGCACTATTTCAGAGAGCCAAAAATAAATAAAGAATTACAGGAAAAAACTGCCACAACAGTGCACGTGATGTAACATGCCTGCTCATTCCCTGCCCAGAGGGGAGCAACGCTGCAGCTGATGGGCCAGCGTAGCACCTCTGTCAGCCAAGCCTTGCCATCCACCCTGCTTGCCACTTGCCAGTGGATGGATTTACTTACAAAACTGTGCTTTGGACTGGCTTGAGGTGCTGGGAGATGATTTGCCCATGAATGGGGCTCATGGGTCTGCTGCCACCAGCATCACCATAGACTGAGCACTGCGCCAGCTCAAGGTGGACCACAAGACTGAGGGAGAGGGAGCAAGCTGGTTTCATGAAGAGAAGAGCAAATGGTAGGACTCAAGGAAATAGTCTCAAGTTAGAGCAGGGGAGGTTTAGATTGGACATCAGGAAGAATTTCTTCAGGGACAGCGTGGTTAAGCATTGGAATGGGCCGCACAGGGAAGTGGTGGAGTCCACATCCCTGGAGGTATTTAAGAGACATGTGGATGTGGCAGTGAGGGACATGGTTTAGTGATGGGACTTGGTAGGTCAGTTTGAAGGTTGTACTTATCTTGAGTGTCTTTTCCAATATAGATGATTCTATGATTCTAAGAAGTATTCCCGTGGGAGCTGGGGGCTGCAGGTAGGATGTCTGGTTTGCATGCAGGCTCCTGCCTAGGCTGACCAAGCTGCCGTGCTTCCCTCCATGCTGCTGTGCTGCTGAGTTTGTCCAATACATGGGGTGATGGCAGTGGGGGGGCACATCTGAGGTCCCTCCCCATCATCTACCCATCTGTGGCAGCCTACTCTTGCCTCCTCTGACAAGATGACAATGGGGTGAGTGGAAGATGCTCAATTTTCCTCTGATATGTTGGGTGGGCAAGCAGAATGTCACCTGCCACACCAGGAGCCATGTTGCACCTCTATGTCCCAAATCAACTGTGACTGACCCTGGAGGCCCATGGAGGGCCATAGTGGAGATAGTTTCCAACACAGAGTGGGTGATGGAGATGGCTCTTATAAGGCTCCCAGGGAACAGCTATCTACCACAGGCTTCAAAAACACAGGTCAGATGAATATTTCACAGCAGGAAAAACTAACAACAGTCCAGTTTGTTTCCTCCAGACCCCTCCTGGCTTGCTTTCTGCCAATGCAGAAAGAACAGTCCTCCTGCTCTCGCTGGTGAGCATATTTATCCTAGCTGACAGACTTTCCTTGTGTGTGCACTGAGTGGACTTTCATGGACTCCTTCTGTTGAGATTCTGTGACAATATAATTTCTCTGCTCTGTGCAGCCACTTGTTCCACGACAAAACCATTATAACTCAGCCAAGCTCCACTGATCCCATGTTACCATGAAGCTGCACTCATCCTCCCTTGAAAGCTTGCTTCCTTCACATTCATCTTCCTGCAGCTACTGTTGCTCATTCATCAGGTAAGAAGCTATGGCCATGAATCCACAGAAAACTCTTCCCTGTCTTAGCAAGTTGAGAAGATCTTTCCCTGCCAAAATTCTCATCTATTGCTGCTACATTTGGAGTCTAATTACTGCTGCATTTCCCATAACCTGCAATGGGTTTTGAAAAAAATGCTTTTTAAAACTCAGAGCAGGGAGTGTTGATGAAGTGTTCCAACACAGCATGCCATTGTACTATAAGCACGATTTCCAAATGACCAGGAAAACAGCAACTTCTTTCATTGAGGGAAAAATGAACCCTCCAAAGAGAAAGTTGTGACCTTCTCATCTGCCTTTCTTTCTTCCTTCTTCAAATGTTGCTGCAACCAGCAAAACTCTTGCATTATCTACAGAGACAGTTTTTACAAATTGCTCAATGAGGCACACAGTGCAAAAAGCATCTGACTGGCCCCTGCTTGCTGACTGCGTGGCCTGGCATGCCGAGCAGTGTGGGGCAGGTGGTAGCATTGCCTGAAAGCAGAATCCTGTGACTGGGCCGAAGTGGGGTAAAGGACTCATAATGGAGGAAAATAAAATATTTATCAGAGACTCATGGCTTTGGCAAAGGAGATTAAACTCAGATTAAATTTTTAAATGCCTGTAAAATTTAATTGGCATTAGTGTAGGATAGTTTATGTCTCTGGAAACTAAAAAGGCTTTTCTGTCCAGTGTTAGCCTGAGCTTTGGAGAGCTGTCCCTTTCTAGTGCTCTCAGTGCTCCCCAGGGACCAACCTGGGCGGATGCCCCTGTGCCACCAGGCTCCCATTCCAGTCTACCTGCATCAACCACCTTAGGCTGAGCAATGCTGCAGGCAGAGACACAGTCCTTTGACCATGTCCTAGAAGAACTTGGCATCTGTGATACAGGTGGGCACCAGAGGGAGGAGATGATGGAGTGTGGGAGAAGATGGAACTGGTGAGCAGTGATGGGTAATGTTTGGGACAGGTGCCCGTCTTCAGCAGGTGTGGGATTCAGGCCCAGCTGCAAAGTCCATCTGTAGCTCTGCTTCTGTCATCTGATGGATATTGCAGCTCCTCACAGCTGCTCAATACATGCCTCTGAAGGAGCCTCATCTTGGTAGATGTCTCTAACTTCCCTGAGTTTCTGCATGGACACAGGATAGGAGGGCTTGCCCTATGCATTCAGCCAAGTGTTTTTAGCAAGATCCAGCCAAAATGCAGTTCAGATTTTGCCCTGATATTTGGCTGGTTTCAGTACATTTCCAGTAGTAGGAGGTCTCCTCCACAGCTGCCCTATAATCAACAGCACTTGTCAAAACCTACCTGCTCTGGTGCGAGCAGTGTTCTTCACCTTGGGCTGCTTTGTCCCTCCACTGTGCTCACCCAGCTCTATTTAGGGAGTCACCATCTTCCTTTGCAGCCCTCATTTTGTGATGAACAGTGAAATATTCACTTCTAGTCCCCATTATCATCTTAGATCCATGTTTTCCCCAGGTCTGACAGTTGCTCAGCCCGTCTTGGCAGTGTCCTTCCTGAACAAAGTGCCCAGGACCTTCTACACCTAGGGTGGATGAGCTTCATTCATGCAACTCCTCCCAGTAATGTTTCCAAGGTCATTCTGCCTCATCTCTCCTGCTGCCAAGTGTCATGAGGTGAGCTGAAAGGAGACATTGAGAACCAGAGGAGATGCTCAGAGCAGGCTGTAGGCACTATGTACTATGCTGGGGATAGGAAAAACAGCTCTGCAGAAGGACTACAGACTCTTGGTGCTCTGCTCTGTAGTGACTCTGACATGCAGAGGACTCACCATACCATGGTACAAGCCTTTCTGCCCACCCTTCAGATTATCCTCCAGACAGCTAGGAAACAAAGCACATCAGGATGTTGTGCATGCCTACATGGTGAAGAGACAAGCAAGATACACCCACAGCAACTGTACACATCAGGGGAGAAACGGGGGGATG
>CM021784.1:1226995-1261431 GCA_011076525.1 Nettapus auritus
CCAATTCATTATGCAGATCTCTGATGGTACCACCTCAGATGACATCCCAAGTGCAACAAGACAAAAACCTAACCTGGGATGTGGCAGTCGGAGACTGTCCAAGCCTGCTGCCATCGCTCTGCTTCTCAGTCCTTCAGCTGTATTTTGCTCAGTGCTGCAGCAGTTTGGGGAAGGGCAGCTTCTGGGCTGTGTTTGCACATCTTGGAGAGAAAGGGGAGCCAGCCCAGGAGGCAAACAGCTTGGCAAAGTCATGTCTGGCAGTAGCCCACCTCCAAGAGGTCCCAGGATAAGAACAAAATCCTTTAGGAGTGCAAGCCCCTGCTCAGTGGGCTGGTGATTGCAAACCCACCAGACACAGGCATGCCTTGGTTTATCCCCCTTCTCTCTGCAGTGGTGTGCTGAGCCTTGAGGCAGCTCTCTGCATCCCAGCACACTCGGGACCCTGCTGGCAGAGTCCAGGAGAAAAACTAGCACAAGCACGCATATGTCAGGGTGTGTACGCCACGTAGGCCTGCTGGCCGCATGCTGTTGGTCAGGTGTGGGCACCCTGTATCCCTGGCACTGACGTGCACAGGCCAAGCACTGTTCATAGAATGAACAAGAATAAGGTTGGAAAAGACCTCCAAGATCATCCGGTCCAACCATCACCCTACCACCAATGTCACCCCCTAAACCATGTTCCTAAGCACCAGGTCCAACCTTTCCTTAAACACCACCAGGGAGGGTGACACCACCACATCCCTGGGCAACCTGTCCCAGTGCCTGACCACTCTTTCCGAGAAGAAATGTCTCCTCATTTCCAACCTAAACCTCCCCAGCGCAGCTTGAGGCCATTCCCTCTAATCCTATCACTAGTTACCTGTGAGAAGAAGCCAACCCCCAGCTCCCCACACCTTCCTTTCAGGTATTTGCAGTGAGCAATGAGGTCTCCCCTGAGCCTCCCCTTCTCTAGACCAAACACCCCCAGTTTCCTCAGCCGCTCCTCACAGGACTTGTGCTCCACGCCCTTCATCAACTTCACAGCCCTTCTCTGGACATGCTCCAGGGCCTCAATGTCCTTCTTGTAGTGAGGGGCCCAAAACTGAACACAGCACTCGAGGTGCGGCCTCACCAGAGCAGAGTACAGGGGGACGATCACCTCCCTGCTCCTGCTGGCTACACTATTCCTGGTACAAGCCAGGATGCTGTTGGCCTTCTCGGCCACCTGGGCACACTGCTGGCTCATGTTGAGGTGAGCATCAATCAGAATACCCAGATCCTTTTCCTCCGCTTTCAAGCCACTCTGCCGCAAGCCTGTATCACTGCATGGGGTTGTTGTGGCCAAAGTGCAGAACCTGGCACTTGGCCACGTTGAACCTCATCCCCTTGGCCTCTGCCCATCATGTTGCTTCCCTCCGTCCTCTGCAGGTGTTTCCTTGTGAGTGAGTATCTGTGAACACGCACACACATATTTTGTCCCCAAAATAGATCTGGTTGAATATAGAGCCTGACAAAATATAAGAACAAATCCCAAATGTGGTGGCAGGAATTACAGAAAGCATTTTGGTTGATGGGAACTCCCAGATTTACAAAGTTTCCTCCCAAGAAGCCTCCTTGCAACTGCATATGCTCACTGCAGCAGAGTCGGAAAAGCAGTGAGAGCCAGGCTGTCTGCTAGGCAGGCATGAAAACCCTGCCAGCATTGCTCTGGGGCACCCCATTAACACACATCATTCTGTTAACTTTATACTGAATGTAAAAAAGAAGCAACAGCTGGAGATGAATCTAATTTTCTGGGGGAAAATATGAGTAAAATAGAATGTAGCTGCTGTGTGAATGAGTTTATTCTCTGTTAAGCACTTGTTACTGCACTGGCATGGCCTCTGTCGCACTGTGAGGGTAGGCGATGTTAACGTTTTTTTCCCTGTCCATTCTGCCACAGCCATGGCTGCAGCACAAAATGTCACCAAGTTCTACCACCACAGGTGCAGGCTTGCAGGTGTCTGAGTTAGAGAGCGCAAGTATTTAATTGCAGTCAGTTCTGGTAACTGACTCATTTACAGGCTAAGGACAAACCAATGCTCCATTGGCATCTGATGGTCATGTCTCTGGGACCTCCTGCAAGATGCCTTTCCCACGTGCTTGCAAGCAAACTGCTTCTCACTTCCATGCTCAAAACACAAGCTGCCCTGACCATAACATAAAAGTTCTTTATGCCACCCTCTCCAGTGGGACTTCCACATCCTTCCAGGGACCAGCCAGTGGCATACAAGTAGGCATACAAGTAGGTTGAGTGCTTCGATGAGGGGCTACCATAAACCAGAGGGCATCCAGGGAGATGCAGGCAAAATTTTCCCATGAGTTCACACCAAGAATGACACTGAGGGTTCACACTGAGACCCTCTGGGCTGGGAAGGAAGACAGGCTGGGCAGGAGCTTCTGATGAGGAAAAAGCAGGCACACAGTCAGCTACAGAGCAACTATAGACCAGAGATTTGGAAGCACTCAGGTGGGGATGCAGCACAGAGCCTGATGAAAGGCAGTGCATGTTTGCAGTTCTGAGCCCTGATGGATCTTTCACTGGACAAAACAGGTCCTAATACTATTTTTAACACTGTGGTAGTAAATGTGCCCTACAATACCCAATGTGGCTTTTACAAGGAGAGAGACATCACATAGATAAAGAGTAAAAAGCCATTCTGAAAACAGCAGCCAAACTGATACAAGAACTGGTGAGGATGACTTATGGGCAGACTAAGGGAATTTAATTTGTATAGCCTAGAAAGATGATGCCTGAGGGGGAACATGATAACACTATATAAATATCTAAGGGCAGTTGTATGAAAAGGGGAAAAAAAGTGACGCATGCACCAGCCGTGGGAGGGATGTGATGGACTGAAGAAGGGTACAATTTCCCAAGGGAGCATGGCAGGCTGTTACAGCCTGGTGGGCAGAGAGCAGCACAGCGTGCCTGGAGCCTGCATGTGGTTCCCAGCAGTGACCACGGTCAGAGTAAGGAGGATTGGGAAGGAGCAGCTTGGCACAAGCAGCAAGGGAGGTGCCCATGAACAGTCAAGGCTGCCACGGATGGGGGTAGCAGGGTGGCACCTTGCCCTGCAGACACCAGCAGGTGACTGCACACCAGAGCTGCGTTAGCACAGGGTACATTAGCACCGGTGCTTCTCCTGTGGGCTTAGAACCACTCCCTTGACAGCATCCTCCTCCTGCTCCCTTTGCTATCTCAGCTTTCTGAAGGGTCCCTGAGGACCAAAGCATCCAGACCCCTAATGCTTTCTAGCACTGCATGGCAGAGCCTGCCTGCAAAATTTTAGGCTGAGCTCCTTCTGCCTTGGCCATTTGGAAACGTTCACAGCCAGCTCCAGGTTGGGGTCTCTTTCTGGAGAGATGATGCAGATGACACCCTGTGCTTGGCTGTCTGAGAAGAGCACAATAACTGCACTGGTCCCAAAATGGAGAAAGGAGTGAAGTACACTGATGCCTGTGTTCCTGTCCCTTTCCCCTCTCTTCCTTGCAAATGCAATCACATTTGCTTCTTCAAAACACAGAAGAAAAAAGATTTTCTCTCTGTCGTTGCCATGTGAAAAACCCACACAAACAACAGGAAAAACTGGCTACCTCTACGCAGAACCCAGCGCAGCGACTGCAGAGCGACTGTCACACAGGCAGCAGCCTAAAAAAAAAACAGAGAGAAAAATAGATTTTTCCCTTCAGCCCTTTCAGACACATGACTTGGGACTTATTATAGTAATAACAAGCAAAAGATTTTTCAGAGGAGAGGACCAGTCTCCATTTGTTTCTTCTTTACATTGATGAAGTCACTTCACCAATTTAAATGGGGCAGGTTCTGCTTTCAGCAGCCCTCCTTAGAACAGAACAGTAACTCAGTAAAAACTTATCCAGCATCAGCAACCCCTCAGATTTGGGTCCTTACAGCAAGGGAAGCCCAGGCCATGGGACAGAGCTTTTGCGAGATGGTGTTCAGTTAAACCTGCCATTAATTGCTCTCTACCTATTACAGCAAATTTACTCAGAGCCCAGAGGATTCTTTGCAAACCACCAGTTTACCAAACAACCTGATGCAAAACACAAAAGTCATGTGTGCTGGCACCAGTGTCTTTCCTCCTCCAGCAAGCTGCTGGAGAACAGGCGAGGCTTTGCCTTTCATATTGCCATCCTGAGAGCAGGGGAAGTGGATGTGGAGGCAAACCGCAGGGCGGCAGGAGCTCAAGCAGCAGATAAGCCTTTTGGGTGACTGTCCTTGGATCTGCTTATCTCCAAAAGGCTTAAAATGAGAACGTGTTTGGATCTGCACATTTTCAAGTGCATCTGTAATTATCCAAGTTACGAGCAGTAGATGAATCTGAGACGCTGGCACTCTATTGAAGCACATCGCCCTTTAATGCCTGCCCAGCCAGCTGTGGGTTGTCATGGAGACTGCATCTGTCACCCATTTGTTTACAGGCCTTTTGAATAACCCACGTGAGCCAGACCTTTCCTGTTTTGGGGTGTGCCCATATGAGATTTTGCTGAGGTTTTCCTGATTCATACCAACAGACGTATTTTCATCCATAAAGTCAGGAACAGACTCATGCCAAGCACTGCTACCACTGATGCCAAAGACGTTTCAGGCAAGACTAATCCCTTCTGCATCTGATACTTTATGTGATGGTCTCTGTAGAGGCTGCCCCTAGGACTTCTGCCTAGGGCTCAGTGAATACAAACCACAAGCTCCTTCTCTGCTGTTCTTCATCTGTGGTGCAAACATCTGGTAGGGCTCAGTGAGACGAGGGGTGGCTGAAGAAGGAAGCAGGAAGGATGGGTAGAGTTCAGAAGGAATGCTCAGCTTGGGACACCCCACAAGTCAGAAACTCTCTGTTGTGTACCTATCTTGCAGGTTTAGCCTCCTTATTTTCTGGCACAGTTAGAAGACTTGCAGAGGCTCTTGGTTATCGTGGCCTTGTTATTTAGACAGGAGTCAGGGTTAGGCAGCACCAGTGGGCGTTGGGCTTCCCTGGATCACAGAGCACTCCTTTGCCTGGGGCGCAAGTGTGGTCATCACAGTCCCACAGACAGCAGGTCTGGGAGGCTGGGAGTGGGCAGTGTTGTCCACATGCATGCACCTCTCACAGGGAGGTGCTGTGGACAGCAGAGGTTGCATTTGTGGAGTCTCGAGAGCAGCAGCCCCACAATGTAAAGGACACCTGTTGTCCTGCAGCCAGGGCTGGCAGAGAGGACGGTGGCCCTTCCCTGGCCACTGACCTGCTGCACGAACCTAAGCCAGCCTCAGCTCTCCGCACTTCTTGCAGCATGTCTCGGCTCCCCTTTGGCTTGCAGGAGGACCGCCAAGCTCACGCTGCTCACAGCCTCTGAAGCCCTGGTGAAGGAGGGGCTGCGAGGTAGTGCACACTGTGTACAGCTGAAATGCAGCCTTAGGCTAGCTCTATTTCCAGCATTCAGGGAAGGGGGAGAGCATTTTAATGCCTGGTCAAAGCAGATAATTTATAGCCTCATACTAAAAAGAACAACAGTGACAACAGAGAGACACAAGGGCAAGTTTCACTCTTCATTTAATCCTAATGGATCTATTGTAGCAAAGCGGCAGCTAGAGCAGGCTGTGAACACATGTATGTTTCCCCCGGCCATCCTCAGACACCTTTGGTTTTATTGTTCAGAACTCCAGAGAACCACAGACTGGTTTAGGATGGAAGGCACCTCTGGAGGCCCTCTGGTCTGACCCCCTGTTTGAGCAGGGCCACCCAGAGCAGGATGCCCAAGACTGGGCACTGGCTGCCCTTACTGCTCAGTCTGAGCTCTGGGGGAGAGCCGTGCTTCTGCAAGGCCTGCCCTCTCCCTGTCCTGAAGGTGAGAGCTATAGAGTCATAAAGTTATAGAAAGGATTGGATTGGAAGGGACTTGAAAGACCATCTAATTCCACCTCCTGCTGCCATGGGCAGGAACAGCTCCCACCATACCAGGCTGCCCAAAGCCCCATCTGGCCTGGCCTAGAACACTTCCAGGGATGGGGCATCCACAGCTTCTCTGGGCAACCTGTTTCAGTACCTCACCACCCTCGGAGTAAAGAATTTCTCCCTAATGTCTAATCTAAACCTACCCTCTTTTAGTTTAAAGCCATTACCCTTGTCCTATCGCTACACTCCCTGACAAAAAGTCCCTCACCAGCTTTCCTGCAGCCCCCCCCCCCTTTGATCCTGGAAGGCCATTATTAGGTCTCCCCAGAGCCTTCTCTTCTCCAGGCTGAACAACCCCAGCTCTTTCAGCCTGTCTTCATAGGAGAGGTGCTCCCGCCCTCTGGGCACCCTTACCCTTGTGGCCCTCCTCTGGACTCACTACAACAGCTCCATGTGCTCCTGATCCGGGGGCCTCAGAGCTGAACACAGCACTCCAGGTGGGGTCTCACAAGAGCAGAGCAGAGGGGGAGAATCATCTCCCTTGCCCTGCTGGCCATGCTTCTTCTGATGCAACCCAGCATAAAGTTAGCTTTCTGGGCTGCAAACCCATGTTGCTGGCTCATGTTGAGCTTCCCATCAACCAACACTCCCAGGTCCCTCTCCTCATAGCTGCTCTCAATCCATTCTCTGCCCAGCCTGTATTTGTGCTTGGGATTGCTCCCACCCAGGTGCACGACCTTACACTTGGCTTTGTTTAACCTCATGAGGTTCACACAGGACCACCTCTCAGGCCTGTCCAGCTCCCTCTGGGTGGCATCCCTTCCCTCCAGCATGTTGACCTCACCACAGAGCTTGGTGTCATTCACAAACATGCCGAGGGTGCACTCCATGCCACTGCCTTTGTCACTAACAAAAGTGTTAAACAGCACCGGTCCCACCACACAGATTGGTGGAAGTCCCCCTCCCACCAGGCACCTCAGCACCCATGGAGGAAGAGGAAGCCATAGGCAGAAGCAGAGCTGGGGCTGCAGCATGCCTGAGCTTACACCCCACTGCTACACTGAAACTGGACTCACTCTGCACATTCCTTTGAGGACTATTTAAGGGCTCATGTATTCTACCAAATCAGTGGAGTCTTTTCAAAGGTTTTTCAGGAGGGTCCAAGCTGAGACAGCTCCCTGCTGGCATGGCAGTTTGAGGGTACCATTCAATTTGGAGCCTAAATGACACATGGGGACCAGCAGTGGCTGAACCAAGAGCTGGACCAACACCTTTTTTATTGGCATGACAGCTTCTTCGTTTCATTATCCATAGTTGCATTGCTTTCCTTTATCATGTTTCCCCCTACTTTGATTTTAGCTTTTTCAGTTAAATTGACAAAAGAGAGGAGAGGTGTTGGCTACAGGTGACTGCAAACCCTCCTGCTGTCTGGCAGGGCCTGAGGGGCTGCGGGTGTCACTGGGCCACAGGAGCATGTTGTCCCCTGGGCAGGTCTTGGGAGGCTGGGGCTGTGTGTGGGGTGAAGAGGACAGGGATAGGTGGGCTGCACTGATGGTGATGAGGTAGATTTATACAACAGCTGGATGTTTGGAGGTGTTTCACCTTTCCTACAGCAGAGACAGAAATGCATCATCTTTGGCTGCAGAAGAGAGGTCTTAGAACCGAGGAAGGGCCAAGGCAGCCTGAGGAGCCTTTCCAAGGAGACAAAGGTGCAGACAATGTTTCTTCTCCAGGTCAGTCTGTCCAGGCTTCCCCAGCAGGCATCAGCCTGGAGGAACAGGACAGGGGTCTGCCCAGGTACTCTCCAGTCAATAAAGTTTAAACCTGATCTCAGGCCCTCAAGCCTGTCATGAGGCACAACTCAGGCAGGAGCCCAGCGTGGTGTTCCCTGGCTAAAGTAGCCAGGGAAACCCAGAGCTGGCCAAGATCAGAAACCTCGCCATTCCAGTACACCTTGGCATTGGCTCACTGGCACTGGTTACATGCTGCAGCCCCAGCCTTTCAGCCCTTCTCTTGGAGTCCTCGGGGCTGAGCATGCTGAAGGATATGGCAAGGGCATGGTGCCCTCTCCCTGAGAGCACCATGAGAGCAAACAAGGTCAAGGAGAGAGAGGCAGGAAGAAACAGTATGTATGTCTGTTTCAACACAGTCATGCACAGTGGGGAACAGGGGTGTGCCTCGCACCCAGGCACATCCCTGCAGTCCTGCATTACTCAGCCTGTGCAGAGGGAGACATCAAGTCCTGCTTCCTACCTGATGCCAGATGGGATTTGTTCATTTCCTACCTTTCTTTCCTTCCTTTCAGTCCCTCCATGGCTCCAGGACCCTCTGCCAGCTGGGCACTAATCACAACATATCCTGCCCCCTTCTGTCTCCTCGTCTAGCCCAGACTGTGCAGTTTACAGACACTGAGCAAAGTTGAGCACAGAGAAGAGAATGGTAAGTGCAGGCAGGCATTTGCATAGCTGTGGCCAGAAGGCTCTATCTGAACATCTAATTAGATTACAGCAAACTTCCCGAATGGTGAAGCTACAGCCTTGTCACCCCCTCGAGACAACGGGCCATGCTAGGATTGCTGTCTGATTCTGATCTACATAATTTGCCATAATCCTTAAAACTGACTCAAGCAATGAGGTTCATTGCACAGCTCACTGGATTTAATCCACCACTCCAGTGGTGCTAACGAATCTAATGGTATAGTCAGAGAAGGAACACATGTATAGCTAGGAGGCAGAGATAAAGCATTAATCTGGCCATATGCTTTCAACCTGCTTTACTCTTCCACCCCCACCCCAATGTTTTCTGAAGCACTGGGGGAGAACAAACCTGTCGGGAAGAAAGAGCAAGGGAGAAAGAGTGTCCCTTGAAGGGGTGGACATTTGCACTCACATCTCTGTACACTACCAGCCTGCAGCAGCTTGTGTCAGAGACTGGAATGAGCAGAGGTTTGCTAGGAGCAGGGTGGCAAAGGGGGGAAGGGAGTGGAGATTTTGGGTGAGGAGGGTGAACTGCTCCCGGTCGGAGATGTAGCACCTGCTCTCATTTCTAGATGGAGTTCATCAATCCTAATCTAACCAGGTGGTGTGCCTTGTGTTCAGTGTTCCCAGGAGCACCCAGGTGGCATTGTGTCTTATTGTCACCGCTGCTGCTGTCCATGAGTTGTGCATCCCAGCCCCAGAGCCACAGGTTTCCTTGGGAGCACCAGCAGGGCTCTACCTCACCTGCAGCTTATGAGCCCAGGGAGCAAAGGGTTGGCTGCAGGCACAGGGCAAAGACCAGCACGTAAAGAGAGAAATTCACTTCACCTGAGGAGAGCAGAGCCACACCTGCAGGAAGGGGACAGGCCCACTAACGTGCTCAGGTATCAAACACAAATACCCACAGAGGGACTCACTTTCCTTCCAGTTTTCAGCTGCAGACAGCTGGAGATGGGCTCTTTTCTGTGCTGTTCAGTGCCAGGGCAAGAGGCACAAACTGGAACACAGGGCACGTGGAAGTACTCTGGACATCTGGAAGCACTCATTTACTGGGTGGATGACTGAGCACTGGCGCAGGCTGCCCAGAGCAGCACAGCCTGCTGCACAGGTTGTGGAGTCTCCCTCCATAGAGATAGTCAAAAGGCATCTGGACATAGTCAGTCCTGGACAACCTACTCTGGGTGGCCCTGCTTGAGCAGGGATTTGGACCAGATGTTCTCCAAATGTGCTTCCAACTTCAACCAGTCTGGGATTCTGGGATCCTGTTAGCAAGCAAGGGGAAGGAGGTCACCCTGTCTGTCCTGGGAGGCTGGCAGGATAAGCCTTTGTGTCCACAGCTCCTCCTGCTTCCATGCTGGGCTGTGAATGGCTCAGCAAAGCCAGGCATGCAGCTCTTGCTCAGCTGGGAATGGCTTCCTCAGCTTTAGTGGTTGTTGAAAAGGGTCTTGAGCCACCTGCAGTAACCAAATAACTTGGGAAGTCAATGGAAACTTCACTGGAAACAGGATGTATACTGCCAAAAGTCACCTGAGACTCTAAATCCACCTGAGGCTGAGCAAACAGCTTCAGGCTGGGGTTTGCTCTGCACACAGCCAGAAGAACCCCATGGTAGAAACACTGATTCTGGAGTTTGTAGATACTGTGCCTTCTCCTGAACCAGGACTGTGCTGCCAATGCTACCCTCTTTCCTGGAGAGAGAGGTTGTCCCCTTCGCCCCTGAAGCCTGGCCAGTGCCTGCCCCATCTTGGTGACAGGAAGCAACCACCGCCGTCTTTAGGATCTGTCAACAGGGAAAGGTGCCCTGCAGTGGCAAAGGCATTCAGAGCCCAAATTAGCTGCACTGGGCTCAATCTGAGATTTTGACAGCGGATGCCAAATTTATTTCCAAACGCACTCTGGAAATGTCACCGTGCTGGTCGGAAGGAATTGGGTACATGCTCCCTTTTAAATAGAACCAAGCATATGGGAGGAGGATGATTAGATTGCTTCCAAGCTGCCAAATTTCTTTGCTGCAGCTAAAAATCTTCCCCAAAGTGTCCCAGCCCACAGTGTTTCTGAGCACTGAAGTCTGTGCTGAGACTTTTCCATTGACAGTTGTGCTTCAAGCAAGAAAACATCCTTCCAGTGAGGTCCCAGGTGGTCCTAGCCTAAGAGGCTTGGGGTCTTTTGCCTTCCCTTGCAAGCCAGAGCGACCGTAACCTGGGAGGGGGACAGAGATTGCTTCTCTCTCTTGCACCAGTGAAAAGCAGCACTGAACTCAGACTCCTGTCCTCTCACAGCCTGTCTGTGGTGGAATCTCTGAGGGAAGAACCATGTCCCTGCCAGTCTGTGCAGCATCCCTCAAATTGCGCCCATTGCACCCCTCTGTGCCGAGCCACCACATCCCTGCAGATCTGTGCAGAGGTTATCAGCTGCCCTCTTTCCAGCTCCCCAGAAATCGCCACAGTGTAGTGAGGAAAGGCAACCCAGCAGCCACTGGCAAACCAAGAGGGAAGTAGTGGAAGCTCAGCTTCTTTAACTCCTAGAAGATAAACCCCAGGCTTTCATGTTACAGCTTCAGAGGCTTCAGCAGCTGGGCCTCCAGTGCTCCAAGCCACTGTCAGCAGGTGCTTGGGCCACAAGGGACACATTGCCACACTATGACTCTTCAAGGAGCCAGAGCAGCATGACAGCCTGGTGAAGGGAAGTGCTCCCCCTCTGTTCCAACTGCCCAGAGCTAACATTCAGACCCCACACTCAGCCATGTAAGATGAAAATAAGGGTGGTAAGAGAGATGGGACTGCATGCTTGAGCTCATTAGCCATTGCTGGAGAAGCAATGCGTGTCCTACCCAGGCTCAGGGGCTCCTTTGAACCAAGCAACTGCAGCATATTACCTACAGTTGATTCCCAGGTTCCCCTCAGTTTGGGGTGGAAAAATGTAAGATACCATGACCATTTTTTTTTCAGGCTGGAAGCAGGGTGAGCAGTCCAAAGTGCAAAGCGTCATCACTGTGTTGTCCCTCATCACAGCCCCAGTGAGGGGATGACCTGGGGATCACCCAAACCTTTCCTGCCCCACTGAGACTGGGAAGCGTACAAACACCTTTCCTGTGCCCAGCAGGGAGCTTCCTTCTCTCTGTAGGTAACTCTGAAGCTTCCCCAGGGAACAAAGCATGGTGGTCCTCCCAGGAGAGGACATATGGTCATCACTGAATTTCCAAGTCTGGGGTTGCGGCCCTATCCCACCTGGCCTGCTTGAAATTCTGCTGGCCCAGCGTGGGGGAGACAGCCAAGACAAAGCATACACTGACCCTTCAAAACCAGCCTCCATCACGCATCATCCTCTTCCCCCCAGAAAAAAAAAAAAAAAAAAAAAAAAGTATGCCCAGACCTGAGAGGACCCTGAGTATCAAGGGTCCTCCCTTCTGGTGCAGGATTAACCTGCAGTCCCTCTGGGCCCTCCTGGCCCTCTCCCTGGGGCCCCAAAGCACCCACTGACTTCCTCTGCGAACACAGTAATCTGCTGCATCATGGACATAAAAATCTAGTTGTCTTCTGTCTGCTTCTATTCCCTCTATAGCATTTTTCTTGCCTAGGAAGGCACAGAGTGAAGCCAGCTGTACTGTCCCAGCTTCAGAGTGAAGCCAGCTGTACTGTCCCTGCTCAGCAGATCAGGAAAATAAGGAATGTTGCAAGGAAGCAGTAAGCCCTACACCAGCTGAGAAGCAGCACCTCCATGGTCCTTGGGCAGCACTCCACACTCCAGGGCGCTACCTGAGAGGCCTGAGGAGGATTGCCGAAAGCCCACCTGGCAGGTACCAGAGCCACAGGCTGACCCAGAACTTGCTGTAAAGTGGCTGAGGCTGGAGGGTATGGGCAGGAGGACTGTTGAGCCTGAGCAGTTAAAGCAAAGTGGCGCAGCTGCTCCTATCTCTGCTCTCAGCCCACACGCTACTGAGTGGCGGGTGGGAGGTTTTTCTCTGCATTGCAAATCCCTTCTTATTTGAGTGCTGCAGTGCTGCTTAGAAGGAAAACAACCACTTTGGAGAGAAAAAGGGTCCGGAATAGCACCGGCATCTTCTGCCCAAAGCAAGTCCTGGGACTGACCCCAGGACAGCCTAGTTCTATAGATAAAGCTAAAGCTTCCTTAGCAGAGAGCCTGTCTGGGAGCAAGAACCATCTGTTCCCTTTTTTCTGTGTTTGTCTCTGGCACTGATAGCCCTGGCTAGGCTCTTTCTTCAAACTTAGGAAGCAGGAGGAGAGGAGGAAAAGGCAGAGGGAAGAAGGCTTCCAGGTCTGCGGAGGCTGGCTGGCAGCAGAACAAGAGCTGTGAGAAATGGTGAGAGCTACACGGCCGAGGGCTCATGGTGCAGGGCTGCGGCCCCTTAGCAGTGTGGCCCAGATAGCTCCTGGGAAGCGTAATGCCATGCAGATGCACAGGTAGTGTGCATCAGTGTCCCCTGTGCTTCTGTGCAGTCCCTCTGATAGACATGTTGGAGGTTCTGGGCTGGGACGAATGAGGACTGGGGGGATTTTTTGCCCTTTTGGCATGTGAAGTTGGGCAAGTTGCTCGTTTCTGCCTGGTCTGTATGAGAGATTGTGGCCTGAGCCCCACGAGTGTGGGGCTCCCCAAGGAGTGACCGTATGCTGCAGACTGTTGAGGTTTACAGAGAATAACAAAGAACAGACCCACGGTCCTTACCTAGAAATACATGGAAGTGCTCATCTGCAACTGCAAACGCCCACTTTGAACAGCAAGTTCTCAGGCTGGACACACAGCACTACTTGGCTATGAAGATTTTTTGGGAATCCACAGCAAAACAATCGTTGTGTTTGCTGGTGCACAAGTTCCTCCATTGCCAGGTTTTTGGGAGCTAGCTTACTCAACGTTTGACAAGGAGAGGTTGGTTTTCTGCTCCCTAACACGGGTGCTGAGGGACTGAGAGTCTGGAAGTTCAGGGAAAGTGTTTGCAGACTTTTTGCAGGTGACAAGCCTTTGGGAGGGTTCAGCAGCCCTATGGTACTGGGGTTCAGTAGATGTGCAGGTGGCTTTCTACAGAGAGCCCCATTTGGACCAGGGACTCTTTCATGAGAAGGATGAGGTCCTGGATTTTGTGCACCAAGAGTTTTGATAAGAAGCACCAACAAGATATGCAGGTTCAGGAGGCTGCCCTTGTTCAAGCTAGCCTGCAGATCTGCCTGTCCAGTCCCATCCCCCCCAATACAGCCATAGGCTTTCTTCACCTCAGAATTTATTCAGCTCATCTTTTTAGAACAAACTATTCATCCATCCATCCATCCACCTGCACTACTGTCCATCTGTCTTTTTGTAGTTTTCTTTTATCTACACACATCCCAAATCCATTGGCTGTCTGGATCGCTGTTTGTCAAGCAAGGTAGCCAGGCAGCTATTAAGATCTCCATTTATTAACTCCAATATGTGTCTGTGTGTTTCTCTACACGGAAGAAATTGTGCTCTACTTCTGGGCCAGCCAGAAGATGCAGAGGTCTGGGCGCTTGGTGACTTTAAGTCACCAAGCCTTAAAATCTTTTCTTTGCTTTTATTCAGTCTCTAAGCAAGCAAGCCCCAGAATGAGCATATTTGTCTCCACCAGTGGCCTTCAGAGTGTGAAAAACAAACCAATCTCACAAACTCTCAATGTATAAATGTGAAACTTGACTTTCCATACATCACAGACCTGTTTTTTGAGCCTGCAAGTCAGGTTCTCGGTTTCATGGCTCCATTTTATTCACCTTAAACACCTCTGGGCTGTGCCAGACCCTTTGGGAACGGATGGGTCCTCAGCCACATGCAGTTACAGATGTGCTCAGGGGATACTTTCTCAAGAGGAAACACGGTGAGTATGGGCCAGGTGTTCAGTTCAACAGTGCAAATGGCCACCATGCCATCCTCTTCCATTCACCTCCTACTCTATTTGAGGAAGCAAGAATCTGTATGGGAGCAGGCCTCTAACCACCTCCTTCCCAGACAGGTTGGGCTCTGGCTTTGAACCTAGGGCAATCTTGCACTCATTTATGGGCTCTGTCCTGTGCCTGTGTCAATAAGCAATGCTGGAGAGATAGATTAAACTTCTTTTGAAGATACTAAATAAGGCAACAAGGATTGAAAAGTCCTCAGCTGCCTCTTCCCAGCACTCTGGGATCTTTAATCGGTTTCACTTCTTAGTTTTTAATTTCAGATTCTCCCTGTGATGCACAAGGGCTCTGCTGTCCCTGCAGGCCAGCAGCTCCTTCCAGCCTCATGTGCGAATTTTGCAGCTGCACAGCAAACGTCAGTTCGCCCACCTCACTCAGCCCATGTGCATTTGCACCTCCAGATCCGAAGGGAGAGCATGGGGTGATGCATGCAATTATCCAGAGCTGACAGCAACTGTCCCAGAGACCTCTGTGCACAAACACAAGGATGGGGGTTTCTGGTGCAGTTCTTCTATCTCCTTTCAAATAACGTGAGTCATTGGTTTCTCATAATCAATAGGCAGCAGGATGGTCACCGCAATGCAGGCTCTGCCATGTCTCTAGTGGCAGGGGTTGTTTTGGTTCAAAATTATCTGGGCAGAAACTCAACTGTTAAGTGAGACAAAAGTCATAATGAGATCTATGGCAAGAGAAAGGCCTTCACAACTGCATTTTCAGGTACTGTCTGGGAGAGCTGTAAAAGCAGAAGTCCTGACTAATCATAAGGATCCCAGTGCCCCTTCCGATGACATGGCACATGAGCAGCCTGAGCAAAACTGTCAGGAAGGTCCTTGCTTGAGACAGACATGAGCCAAGTCTAATGAGTGCTGACCTCCAGGGATGTATGCATTTATCAGAGCAAAACAAACCTGGGCTCGCCTGGCAGCTTTGGTGATTAGATAACCTCTGGAGTCTCCAGCACAAGAAGGATGTTGATCTGTTAGAGCAGGAGGCCACAAAGCTGATCAGAGGGCTGGAGCACCTCTCCTACTAAGAAAGGCTGAGAGGGCTGGGGCTGTTCAGCCTACAGAAGAGAAGGCTCTGGGGTGACCTCGTTGCAGCCTTTCAGTATTTGAAGGGGACTTATAAAAAAGACAGGGAGTAAGTCTTTGCTCAATCAGATAATGACAGGATGAGGGGGAATGGTTTTAAACTAAAAGAGGGGAGACTTAGACTAGGGGTTAGAAGGAAATTATTTACTCAGAGGGTGGTGAGGCACTGGCACGGGTTGCCCAGAGAAGCTGTGGATGCCCCATCCCTGGGGGTGTTCAAGGCCAGGCTGGATGAGGCCCTGAGCAACCTGATCTAGTGGGTGGTGTCCCTATGGCAGGGGGGTTGGTACTGGATGGTCTTTGAGGTCCCTTCCAACCCAGGTCATTCTGTGATTCTATTAAAGTCCTGCACCCAGCTGCCCCCAGACAAGTGCCACAAGGGGTTTGGCCTCCTTGGCTGAATGAGCAGAGAGGAGAGCAGATCCAGGTCTTGCTCTGCAGCTCTGTCCTTACCTGTGGGCATGCAAGGTGTTGGCAGCAGGCACACACCAGGGCTGGCCCACGCACAAGTGTGGGAAACAACCCACTGCAAACCCAGTTAGGGATCCAAGCCTGGACTGGTGATGGGGGCACCTTTGTGCCAGGGAGAGGCTCAAGGAGAGACTGGGCCTTTATTTCCAGCCCCCAAACATGTGAGGGCAGAGGCACTCAGGTGGCTGTACCAACGCAGTACTTGCATCCCACCACTGTGTTCTGCCCCTGCCACGTATCCTCCTCAGTGGGAAGGGCAGCTGTAGCAACAGGTAGATGCTGACTGCTCCTTCCCCCCCCACACCTTGCATCACTAGACTATTGCCTTGTGTCAGCGTGCTACCTAGCCATAGTGTAAAGGATGTGGGAAGCCAGTCCAGCAGTGCCCCTATGCATGCCCACAGCCAGGCTGCCCTCAGATCACTGCTGCACCCAGCAGAGCCTGCAGTGCCCTGCACACACCACTGCCTGTCCTATGGAGACACGGAGAAGAGGTTTGCATGGCTGCACGACAGAGGTGGGGAGCAGCCCTGAGCCATCTTGCCACTGCCTTGCAACCTTGCTGAATGAGCAAGCACAGGAGGTGCAAAGCATTTGTGCAGGCTCTTGGTAAGGGAAGGTGCCAGGGGCTGACGAGCAGGAGGACAGGCTGCTCACTGAGCAGGACGGTGTTGATGAGGCAGAGCTGCTGACATCAAACCCAGAGCAGAAGTGCTGCTTTGCAGGCAGGGAGACCGGCACCCACCCCTCTAGCCCTAGGCAAATTCTGCAGCCTGACAGAGGTCTGGAGTGGATACAGACCTTGGAGTAGCACCAGGAGGTGCTCTGCCACCCACCGCTTGGTACATCACCTGCTGTATCTGCTGCCACACTGGCACCACCACCTGCAGCCCAACATGTGCAGCCGCAGCATGCCCAGATGCCACTATGGAGTCCACCGCCATGCCAGTGCAGTGAGAATCTTCCAGACACACAGAAGGCAGGGCAGGAGCACATCCTTGGCCCTGACACTATAGTATCACAGGATGATAAGCAAAGACACCTCCAGGACTTTCTTCCTCTCTCACGCCCAGGTCAGAGAGGAAGAGCTGGGTCTGTCTCTGCCCCATTATGCTGTGTCCCCAGCCTGCCAGAGAGGGGCTGAGGGCACCAGGCAGGATTTGGTGGCCTGGGCACAGGGGTCCCAGCCTACAGCACCCCCATGAGCACTGCCCTGTGCTGCAGTGCCTGGCACCTGGCCCTCGCCTCCCAGCAGCTCCCAGCAGTGTGGCAGCTGAACCTGCCACTGGCACCACCAGTACCCTCCCAGTTCCCAAGGAGCCATGTGAGCCAGCAGCCTGCTGGGGAGGGCTGCTCCTCCCCCACTGCTGCTCCTCTGCTCTGGAGCCATAGGAGGAGCTGGGGCCAGGAGATGGGCTGGGCATGCTGGACTACGCAGGGATTTTTATCCCTTTCATTACAAAATAGAGAAGGATCAAAAAGAAGAAGAAAAAAAAAAGGCAAAAAAGCAAACCTGACTACTCCAATTTCTATCCTAGTGAATAAATGAAACACAGCCCAAGAGGTAGTTAAGTGCATGGAATAAAACATGTCTCCTACATAAAAAAAAAAAAAAATAATAAAAAAAATAAAAATAAAAAGAGAACCCTGAGAGAGATCAAGCAACTGCAATTAGAAGAGGTGGATAGGTGATTACCATGGGGTGGGGAAGTGGGGAAGTCCCTGCTGCCATTGCCCAGTGCTCCTCCGGCCAGGGACCAGGGCCAGTGTTGCCATATGGATCCTGTGGGAGAGGGCCAGTCCTGCCCGTGTGTTCAGTGAGGAGACCTCCCAGTGCCCAGGGGTGACCCCAGAGGTTTCTCCTACCTTGAGGACATCATTCTCCCCCCAGGCACCCATCCACCGTTGTGCCCCATAGGAACTGTGACCATTTGCTCTCAGGTCTCTACTGGGGACTGACTAACATCCAAGAAGAACCCAAGCCCATCAGATTTCAGTTCCTTCTGGCCTTTCCTTGTCCATGGCACTACAGCGTGCAGAAGCTACCTAGAACTTTTCTGAGTCTCAGTCATCACCAAACCACATGCTCAGTTTGTTGGATGGGTTGTGTTTGCGCACATCTTATTCAGTAGGAAGGTTTGAGAAGGTCTTTCCTGAAGTACAGAAGGGGATAGGGTTGTGTGTGACTCAACCACAACCCAACACAGCAGCTGTGCCAGGTGCACAACTCCTTCCTCAATGCACACATGCCCAGCCTCTATTCCATCCTCAGATCTTCTTGAAGTCTGCAGCACCAGCCAAAGACTTAATTTCAAAGAGAAATTTCCGTATATGTTAGCTCCGGGCTTGCAGAAAATCACGTCTCTTCTTTCTGAATGACCCCAGAAGTTTACAAAGATGCTCTTTTATTGACCTAGATGGTGGGCAAAAAGATCAACTTTGTTTAAAAAGTGTTATGGATTTTTTTTTTTTTTTTTTTTTCCTGCAACAACAGCTCAGAGAAGGATTTTAGGAGCTGCTGTAACTGCTGAGAAAGCCACGTCCTGTGAGGGTCAGGAGCTCCCTTGTAGTATGTGATCTTTGGAGAAACAGCTATTTGCTTCCAAACAGTGTCAAGGCCAGGACAGAGCACCCACACCAGCCTCTGCACTGTCTTCCATTCCACCACCCCTTGGCATCCCTTAGTTGCTCTGTTGACCAAGGGTTGGGAAGGAAAATCGAACCAGACTCCTAACATATCCATGGTGATTAGTGGATTTTATGACCATCTCCCTCTGGGAGGCCAAATTAAGACCTTTTGAAAGCTTGGGCTTGTCTGAAGTGCTGGTGTCACATCCCAGAACATGGCAAGACATTGCTCCTGATGCAGAAGAGGCATGTGATTAATTCCTCCATAGGTTTACCCTGCCTATTTACCACCTCTCAAGTGCCTGCTGCTTCCAGAACAAGTTCCTTCCCAGTGGACCCCAGCAGCTTAGACATCACTCCTTGAATCCAGAGCCCTGTCCTTGGCAGAAGTTCATCTCTCTCCATGGGGAAGAAATAGAGGCTTTCCACGTGGTTGAGAGAGCTGCAGAACTGGACAATCTTTCTCAGAAAATATGCAGTGGTACCTGGCTTTGCATCCATGCACAGACGTACAGAGCTTGTTCCACACAGCAAAACAGTGGCTTGAAGGCAATCTCAGCCTTTCCTTGCAACAACCTCCTGCTGTGGCTCACTGGAGAGGATCAAACTCCCACTGCAGCTGCATGTGAGGGACACAGAGGTCTCCTGGGTCTCCTTGCCCCTTGGCCTATGCCTTGCCTCACCCCCATGAGGTCTGGCCCTCTCTCTGGAGCCTCCCATACTCTGGCATTGCTCCAGCTGTGCTCCAGCCTCCCAGGCATCACCCAGAGCAGACTCCCATCACAGGTCTTCCTGCTCCACCCCCCCATCAGTAACAGAGTCCTTGAGCCACCCTGTGCCCAAGTTATCTGCTAACCCCAGGCTACTGAGGCCATGCCCACACCTCGCACCAGCTCAGCTCTGCGTGCTGGACCATCCCCATGAGAAAGGAGAACCCCGCAGCTTCCCCAGACCCACAGGCTCCTCTTGCCTTTCACCCCAAGGACACTCCATGCAGGAGCAGAACCATGACCCCAGGGTCCTGCATTGCCCATGGTGCCCAGAGCACTCACAGTCTGAACGTTGCTCTCTGAGGTGCCTCTTCTGCAAGGACACTGCTGTCATGCATGAGCTGGAGGATGATGATGGTCCATGAGCTGGCTGCAGGGCAGGCAGAGCCGGGTAGCAGCTGTTTGACAATGCTCCTTGGGCTGAGGAGGGCAAAGACAGCTATAAGTTCAGGAAGGCATGGATTAACTCCAGTCCCTTCCCCACTGCAAGAGAATCATCTTCCCAAGCCTTCCCACACCCCTTGTCCCTTGAGGCCCACACAGAGACAGAGGTGTCCAGCAGAAACACTCCTGCTGCACAGCAATCAGACCAAAGAAGTATTATTGCCCATCAGGTTCAGAGCATACCCATACCCAGAGACTCCTCTCCATCACCCTCCCTGGCTCTCTATGGGCCCCTGCCTTTCCTGGGAACACACTGAGCAGAGATGACCCATGGGACACTCATCGCATGGGCTCGGAGAAGCTTTGCAGGGAATCAGCCAGGCAGAGAAGCGATCTCAGCTCCTGGCCCTTGAGCAGAGCAAGAGGCAGAGACAAGGAAGGAACTTGGCAGGGATGAGAGTCTTCTGCTTCTCCAGCCCTGCTCCACGCATGGCCATGGACTCACGAGCTCACTGAGGAAAAAAAAACAACAACACCATGGCTAGGTGACAGTCACACAGCTAAGGCCATGTCCACAGATACCACCTAAACACCTGCTGAGGTTTCCACCCTTGGGTTCCCACTTGAAATGACCAGCACCATTCCCCTGATTCTAGGACCTCCATGGTTGTCTGAGACCAAAATTGGGATTTAGCTTTATGAAGGTGTCCAGGAAGGTCAACATCTGTTGAACAGCTCATCCTGCTCCCAAGTGAAGCCTTTGTGCCTTTAGCCTTTATGATTTCTGGTGTACTTGGGCATTACACAGCTGCTCCCAGAGGCCTGGAGGAGAAATGGGTTTCAAGCTGTGAAAACAGTCACATGTGCCACCAAGCTGAAGTGCAGGGCACCTTCCCTCTGCCCTCAGTCAGCCTAGTTCACCATACCAGTGACATGTACATCTGTCCTCCCCATGCACTTTGAAAAGAGCAGCTTACGCTCTCATCGGATTAAAGGAAGAAAACTTCATTGCAAAAAATCTAGGGAGAGGACTGACTGCCTGGGCTCTAATCTGAGCAGAGCCTTCAAGATAAGAGCATTAAGAAGTGAGGATAAAGCAGCTTTGGTGCAGAAATGGCCTGAACTGGTCCCCTGTCTGAGAAGTTGCACATCAGAGCTGGCTAGAAAGGCAAGACCTGTGTTGTCTGTAGCTGCCTCAGTGCAGGAGGTGGAGGAGTTCTAAGGAGGGTGAGGCAAAGGAGTCAGGACTGCTCATAAAGCTCATATTTCATACCAGCATCCTGAAATCCCAAGCGAGAACAAGGATGGCACAGTCCCCATCATCCCTCCTCATCTTGGAATGGGGAGGGATGTGTCCCATAATACCTCCTTTTGGTAAGGTTATCTGGCACCTCCCAGCACTGACTGCAGTTCAGCTCCAAACTGGGACTGGATTCCCTCCTCTGGGAAGTCTTTCTTCTGCCTGCTCCTCCTTTATTGATATTCACCCATAGCCACCATCACCCGGGTGACTTCTAACCCCAACATGTGCCCCATGGGCCATACAGGAGCTCGACAGCTGCTGCAGCAGAACAGACACAAGCCGCGTGCTCTACGTCTTGCTCCTCTGAAAAAGCCAGGCACCTTTTCTTCCTTTTGCCTTGAGACATAACCCTGCATCTGCACTTCTTGGGAGGGAGGGAACAATGATGAAGCCTCTGATGAAGACAGAGGTGGGCAATCTGCTCCCACACTAGGCTTGTGCCTGCAGGACAGCAAGGCTTCATCGTGCTCCTGAGATGAACCGAAACAGCCCTACAGCTTGGTATAAGTAATTGAGAAAAGAACATTCGTAAGACAAGAGAAAGCTGGATTAAAAGGGTGAAGCCCAAAAAGCAAATGAAAAGAGAATCATCAATGATGGATGGAAAAGTAGTCCAGCATTTTCCTGGATGTACTCTTGAATAGCAGCAAGACAGGGAGAGCTGAGATCAAACTCCTGAAACCACCTGGGGCACCACAGGTGCATGCAGGACCTATGCAGCTCAGGAGGCACAGTCCCTGCTGAGCTCTACATTTCCCAGTCTTGGTGAGAGACCCTGCAGCCAGTGCTGGTCCTGCATCCTCCAGCTGACGCTAGGATGCCTGCAGATGCTATTCTTATGGAGGCCTGCCCCAGGCACAGTTTAGCAGCGTGAGGTCAAGGGAGACTAGTGACCACGACTGCCTGCCCAAAACAGCCCCTCCTGCACACCTCCGTCTGCACATGGTCATGTCCTGGCCCTGCGTTTGCATAGCAGAAATTCCCAAACTTCTGGCATCTTCTTCTTGAGGGCATTCAGCGAGGTCACACAGAACACACTATAAAGGTCATTACTGCCGTTTGCTTTGTTAATTGCTGCTGATCAGACAGCTTTCTTGGCAAAGGGAGAAAAAGACATTTGTATATAAAAATACAATTGAGTTAATAAGACAGAAGAGAGGTCAAAACTCCCCTCTTTTCTCCAGGATACAGCAGACAGAGGCCATCCCTGCAAAGAGGAGCTGCGGCCAGCAGTCAGACTGCTCAGCAGCCTGGAGGTAAGTCCCACCCATGGGGCAGGGGGTGTTGAGTGGTCCAGGTGAGTGGTGCCAACAACTGATGCATAAGGAGACTGACAAGTAGTCAGACTTGCTAACAACAGAGCACTGGGCTTCTGCCTATGGTGGTATGGGCAGACAGAGGAGGTCACAGCTCCCTCTCCCCCAGCATTGTGACTTTCCACCTCCTAGCTTCACACTGCACTTATTTGCGCACAGGCCCATTAGAAAATGCAAACTGCTGTACCAGCCTCCCTGCCTAGCACCTGGCCACCTCCACAGCACCTCCACACCTTCCTGACACAGCCCAGGGATGAGTCTTCCCATGCTTCACCTCCATTTTTGTCAGGATTGAGGCAACCTCCTAGAGCTTTCAATTCTTGTTCGCTCAGTACCAAGCAATAATCAGAGTCCTCCTGTCCAGCTGTCTCCCAAGTCATTTCATTCTCTATTGACTCTATAACCCAGCTGAAATTGCAAGCAGATGTGATTGCCTGATCCCAAGCAGGCCACCTGCTACAACGCAAAGTATAGTTCTGCCCTGCAGTCTTGCTTTTCTTTAAAAACCAGTTTGCTTCAGTGTCCTGGATAACCCCAAATATTTGCAGACCCGTGAGGGGGTCTCAAACCCAGAAGTATTTGCCAGTAGGGAGGAGGTTTCCCAGAGAAGCTCAAGAAGAGGTATTCATCCTAGCCCCATAATTTCCCAGTAGGTTGGGCCCAATGGCATTAGGCTGGCTCGGGTTGTCCCACCACTCTGCAGAGAGGGGTTGTATTGCTTCTGCTTGTAAATGCTCCACCATGCTACAGCTCCCACCACTGCACAACACCTCCCCCAGTATGTCTCATGATCCTTACAACTGTCTTGCAATTAGGTGTTGCGAGGCACAGAGGAGTAATGACTTGCCCAGGAGATTTCAGGGAGCAAACGGAAGACCCAGGAATAGAGTTTGCATCTCCCAGCTCCCACACTTTTAGACTCATTATCCAGTACACAAGCTGGCTGTGACCCAGAGCAGCCCCAAGAGCATCTATCTCAGAGGGATGGGAGATCTGGATAAGAAGGTACGTGGCCTGTGCAGGATCATTCTCCAAAAACCACTCTGGTTCATCATCAGCACACTCTGGGCAGCAAGATGCGCTCAACAGAGAACTACCAGATCATGATCCAGCCACTGAGTAGAGCTGTGGGGATCACTACTGCCAGGAGCTATCTCTTAAATACAGCTCAAATCCACCAAAAAGGATGTAAAATCCATACTGTAGTATCAGTGTTGGAGCCTGGTCCTCTAGCATGCAAATAGAGCAGGACCTACTTTCTAGGACAGTCACGATGGAGAAGCCAGTGTCTCCACCCTGGGCAGATCTCCACTGTGCACACTGAGGAGATATACTTGTCACCCCCAGGCACAAGGCAGTGGGAGCCCATTTGGGCAAAACCCATCAGAGATTTAACTAAGGAGAAGGTCCAGGCACAAGCAGCCCTCACTGGGCTAGGGGAGGAGGGAGGTGACTGGGGGTGAGGCAACTCCAAACTTAAGGGGCAAAATATATGGGAATATCCCAGCTGAGACAGATCAGAGATGTCTCCAGCAGAAGCAGTTTCCCTTCTGTTGGCTGAGCCCTTGGTTGCGTAGTCACTCCCTCAGTGCTGGGGTGCTCATGGGAATGCAGGGCAGGACACTCCCAGGAGGGCTCTTACTGCCACCAGCCTGGAGGTGAGATCCAGGAAAGGACGAGGGCAGGCTTGAGGGCAAGACTCCCCCTGACTTCTCTGCCCTGCTGGAGGGGGCTTTCTCTGTTAAGACAGCATGCATCACCTCCCCAGGGGAGAGGCATTGCTGCTCCTTTTGTGGGCCTGGCTGGATATGGGTGTTAATGAGCAGGAATGTACAGAGGAGATGTATTTCAGCAGTGCTTGAACTCCAGAGGTACTTCAGCATCACACAGCAAAGTAAACATCCCATAAAATGTTAATCTGGCAGCTGTACTATAGCACATACGTTCATTCATCTCTGTTCCCAGCACAATCCTTTGAGATCAAGAATAATTGTTTACGCTGCTGCAGTTTACGATGGAAGCACACAGCAAATCTGTGCCCTTGGTAAATGCCTGTGGGAGTGGCGGGTGTCCTGGGATCCCCAGCCCAGGCTACCTGGGGGCAGCAGCAGTGCCCTGGGCTCATGCATGGCCAAGAGGGCTCAGGAGGAGCGAAGCCGTGGGACAGCAAAACAGGGAAAAGAAAGGTATGAGTCAGAACCCCTCCACAGCATGCAGCTGCGAGTGCTGGAGGAATAACCTCGTGCCTGCACGAGGCCCATACATCCCCCAGTGCACACCCCATCACCCACAGCCACCTTCTGAGGCCCCAGCTGTGATCCCGCTGGGCCAGAACTGTGCACACTGGTGTGGGGAAGATGTGTCTGAGGGGGCTGCTGCGACGCAGCTGCTGTGTTTGCTGTGGGGCACTGCCATGGCTCGCCCGACTTGCCAGACTGTTCCCTCCATCTGCCGAACCCAGCACGTTTATTTTTGTGTTTCCAAGTTTGATCAGATCGACTCTTCCACTTTAATCTAATGAGTGCGCTGAGCTGAAACAAACACAATCTGTCCATGGAGGGCTGGGGAGGTATGTCTGGGGGCACTGCAGAGGCCCCGTGGGGAGACCACGCTACCCTGGTGCAGAACCAATATGCCGTTTGGGCAGCTCAGACAGCCCAAGTCCTCATCCTGCATAGTCCTCCCATACCTCCAGGGTCTGGAAACCTGACTGTGAAGGCCCCTCATGAAGAGAAGACTTTCCCCCTCCACCCCTGTGTGGGCATTGCCCTGTGGTCTTCCTTCTTTCCTCGCTCATTGCCCATGTTGCTTGACCATCTTATTGACCAGCTAATTGCCATGTGGTGCTGTGGGCATGAGCCACAGGACATCTGGCATCTGCTCTGGCTCCCAGGAATTGCCTTAGCCACTCCAAGGACAGCGGGAGCCTTTTCACCTTCCAGATTCCCCCAGAGGCAGACGAGAAACTCCAGCAGGAGGGACAACGTGCACATCCTGCCCGCCTGCTTTGATGCTCTCCATTTGCCAGCACCTCCACAAAAATGCTGCAAGCTGGCTGTGCTGCGTGCTGGGTGGGACACAGCTGCTCCCACAGAAACTCCACGCGAGGGCTTACCCTTGGCCTCAGGCTTGCAAGTTTTCTTTCCGACTGTATTTCATACCCAGATTCCTTGCAGCCCTGGGTTTGTTTGCATTCCCACAGTGGGTGCGCAGAGAAGAGGGGAGCTCAGCCACACTGCTTTGATGTGGAGACCAGCAGGGGAGAGCAAGGGCTGAACGTGGGGGTCCCTTAGGAAACAACCCAGCTGGGCAGTAGCAGCCATGGTCCTGCGTTTCTTCCTGGGTACCCAGACCACAGCCTTGGGGCAGATGGAGCAGAAAGATGGTGGCTCTACAGCTCTCTGCATCAGGAGTGATCGCCCTGTCAAGTACCCAGCACTGCTGGAGCAGCACAGAGCCCCATGCCAGTAGGCTCCCACGGGGCAGGGGCCAAGCTGCCACCTGACAAGCTGCGGAGGCTGCATGGGCAGCAGCTGAGGGGCTGGGGGCGGGTGGCTCCCCCTGGCACCCAGCTGCCTGTCAGCAGCTCATCTGGCCAGGCCAGGCTGCCCAGCCAGCTTGGAGAGGATGTCTCCAGCATGGAGAGGGCTCAGGGAGTGCAGGGCGTGCGGGTGAGGAGCCAGGCATCAGGTGTGACAGGAGGAGAGGGCTGGGGCTGACAGGGCAGCTTTGGGAACTTTGGGAATTGCCCCTTCTGCCTTGAGAGTGCTTTGCTCCTGCCAGCTGCACTGCTTTGGCAGCGTGCAGCGCAGGTGGGCTGGGGAAACATCCACTGGGGCAAGGCACATTTCTTGCACCGGGCACACAGCTGCCCATGCATGCACTGTTTGTGCTCAAATGGATTTTTCTGCATCCCCCACTGCATTAATCCCTTGTCCTCATGCACTGGCTCACCAGCCCTAAGGGAGCTGGGCCCAGACCTGCCTCTTTGCCCCAAGTCTGGTTTCATGCAGGCCTTGAGGAAGTTGAAAACATTAATGTCAAAGTTGGATGAAAGAAGGAAAAGGATTTAAGCAATTCTTCTGCTCTCTTGTTTGAAAGCAGATGGGCACTCAAGCACTGGGTTCCTGGACTGCCCAGCCCAGCTGCCTGACATGCAGCCCTGCATGAAGCAACACATGCTGACACCAAAGTCACCCTGGGACCAGCTGGCCTCAGGGACCTGCCCAAAGCCTGCTGGCAGGGCAGGATCAGTGTTCTGCCCAGGATGAGGGCCTTGCACCATCCCTGTGGCTGGGGCCCAGTGACACAACTGCCACCAGCATGAGGTGCGCAGCGTCCCCCTGGCTGGGCCTGCTGCGTAACATGGCTGTGTTGGCCTAACCTCGCACCTCACTGTAGTGATGCCTTGCGTGCAGACAGGTTTCCTTTGGTCTCCTCCTCAAACAAAATCCCCCAACTCTCTCCCATTACCACATTTGCAGCTTCCTTTTCTTTAAAATAATAACTCCGTGAGTGCCTTGAGAGACCCTCTGTCACCCTGCTTTAATAGAGAGGGAAGATGAAAAGGCCAGGAGAAAATTTACTTTCACAGCTCCTGGCTGTCGTTCCCAGTTCTGTGCTCTCCTTCCTTATTTCTCATTCTCCTTTCCAGGAGCTGTTTTTTAACTCTTTGTTAATAACTGCTTCTCTCCCAAAAGCAAGCAGTGTCCTTCCTTGCTTGCACAGCCAGAAAAATGTCACGCTTTCCCTTTGATGTCAAGATAATGTATAGATGTAACATCATGTGTATGTGTGACAAATGCAAACAGCCAACTCTCTGGCTCAGATTTGGTAATTTGGGGAGAAAAAGGAAAAGCGAGGAAAAAAAATAATCTTGAAATGAATTCTTCAATCCACTTCTCTCTTCTATAAATATTTATGCTTGTCCCCTTCCTGGTGCAAAGGTTTGAGACAATCTCCCCATCCTTCACACGCACGCAGAGCTGTGGCTGATGGCTCAGGTGGGGTCCGTGACACAATGCTGGGGGCTGGGGGCAGATGGGACAGCCTGCTGTCCCGGGGGGACCAGGGGCTCCAGGGACGTACAGGGCAGGTCCCAGCACATGGAAGAGATGACACCTTGCAGCCCAGAGAGGCTGCAGGGCAGCCATAAAGGACTCCGTTACAGCAGAATAAGCAGCCCAAAGCATGCGGTTTTGTCAAAAGCAGTTTGGAAACAGTTCTGCACCCCACATCCCCATCAGGCAAAGCCCTAAGCATGACCTGTGCTCAGCTGGAGGCAGTAGCTCCTGAGGAGCTGCTCTCTGGGGCAGGTGTCTGAAAAGACCCCTGAGCTCCCACACTGTTCCTTCTTCCTCAGTCCTCTGGCTGAGGAAGGGTTTCCTTACGAACTGGCACATGTCTGGTTAGGACAGTGTGAGCCCCCTCCAGCCCCACGGCCAGCTGCCAGCCTCCAGGTTTCCTCCTCAGCCCCAGGGTTCCATCCACTCCTCAGCATAGTCTTTAACTGGGTTCAGGGCACAGTTTGAAGCTATCACAGGCAGGAACAACCCCAGGAGGAGGTCTGGATGGGGGCAAAGTTTATTCGCAGACACTGGGCCCTTTCCTTTGCTCTTGGTCTCAGTGCAGAGCTCACCCTCACCGTCTCCTTTCCCATCCCCATCCCAGGCACTTGAGCATCAGTCTTATTTTCATCTTCACATCCTGGCTTCACAACAGGCCAGGCAAGTGTGTGGCAGAGAAGAGCAGCCCTTGCATCCATCCAAGCCCTGTCCCCCACGAACTGGATCTGTGTGTGCTATAGGCACACAAGGGGAAAGAGTTTTGACTGCACCATTCCTGTGGTTTACCTCATCAGTGCCACTGCTGATGTCAGTGCTGCCACTTCATGCAGAGTGGCTTTATTCAGAGCTGCACCAAGAGAGAGGACGTGGGGAGGGTTTGACTCTGGTGTGCCTGGGGCCACCAAACCTGAAGAGTATGACAAACATGGCAGGTTGGAGGACAAAACCCATGACAGTGATGACAGGTTTGTGATTACCTGCAAGCACTTGCTCACCCTGGCTTCATAATTCATTGCTTTGGTAGCACAGTGTGTCAGGCCTGGGGCGAGAGCCCAGCAGCACAAGGTGGGTGCAGGAGCAGTCATGGCACAACGAAGGTCACTGGCACCGTGCTGGCTGGCATGCAGCGGACAGGCTCCCTATGGCACCTCCAGTGCCAGCGGAACAGGCTGGGACCCCTGCAGTTAGCACACACTGAATGGCACCAGCAGTTCCCTGGGGCAGCAACATGTCCCAAGGAGCTTGGACATCTCTGCAGGGCACATTCCCTCCCAGAAAGCCAGAGCCTGTCCCTCTCTGGAGCCAGGCTATGCTGGTGCACAGGGATCTTGTGTTGCACAGTGGCCCTGTGCCCCTGCTTTGCTCCTTTCCATACCACTTGTAGCCAGGCCTGGCTTGACGTTCATCTTCTGGGAACCTCTTGTTCATCCCCAAAGATGCCTGTCCCCCACAGACTCATTGCTTGATCTAAGACCAGAGATCACAGTGAGAACAGGCTGCTCCTGAGGCGCCCCATCTCCCACATCCAGCCACAGTGCTCGGTCCTTATCACAGACATCTTCTCTGGCTCCTCTGGGAATCAGGTGTCTGTGCCAAAGTTTCTGTGCTCTTTTCCAAAGGGTCTAGGGAGGAAAATGTGCAGGGCCAGTGCCCCAGCCAAGACGGAAGGCCTGGGGATGGGGTGGCTCTCACCACCCTCTCCACAAATGTGGGCAGCTGCCTCTGGGTGGAGATGCATGGAGGATGGCTGGGGAGGTGAGTAAAACCTATTTGCGAGGATGAACACCAAAACCAGAATGTGTGACTTCTGAAGTCTCTACATACAGTACTGCCTTCCTGCAAAATCACTTTCTTTTCCTTTTGCCTCTAGCTCTGATGCAGACCCTCAACATCACAGGAGCTGGGGTGCTGACACTGGAGTAAGAAGATGCTCTCCTTTTCTGCGTGCATACCTCCTACCCTCTCTGAATGCCCAAGACCACTCTCACATATTATTGGAAATCTGAAAGAAGGATTGAGTTTATTTAAGCCAAAATCACTAAGAGCACTGGAACTCTGCTCAGTCATTAACTGGTGAGTAAAGAGCACTCAGTGAGTCACTGATGCTATTATAAACACTTTCTTCTAAAGGCTGTAGAAATGCAGTAGGGAAGCGGTGTTCCTTGAAGTCACTGGTAGTAGCTGTTTTCGTCTAGCAAGATCTCTGCTCCATGACCTGGGACGGCTCTGTTCCCCCTTCTGCCTCCCCCGTCTGCCCCCCAGGCACCTGCCCCCGCAAGGCTGTGGCCCAGGGCCCAGGGGCCAGGATCTTCATACCACTGGGGTCCAAGGTGACAACTTGAATGCGTCTGCACCACTCCCATGACCCTACCCCTTCTTTGTGGTTGTACCTTACATTAAGTCATTTATAAAGGTTAATGCATTCAGCATAAAGCTTTTACCAGATTCATTGATGCTAAAGGCACTAACCAACACCAAGGAGTTGCTCAGTGCCACCCATAATGTGCTCAGTGCTGCATGCAGCACAGCAAGACTACTCTTTGGCCCCCTCAGCCTACACAAAGCCCCACTCCTGCCTACCACTGCTGTCACCCAGAGCTTCTGGTGAGCCCTACACCAGCTGTCACCCCATGCCTGCAGACCTCCCTGGCCCAGCCCCACTTCCAGCAAAACCACCCTCCCCTCCCCTGCTTTAGCACTGCACAGAAATTGCTGCGATTTGTGAGCCTCCATTCCCATCCCAACCTCTTCTGACCCCCTGGAGCATGAGTAAGGCCATACAGAGCTGTTAACACTTGGGACTGGCTGTGGCCATCACACCAAACCTCTTCTTCATTTGCTGGACTTTGCTGCCAGTCCAACCCATCTCCACGCTGGCCTGGAGCCATCACCCACTGCCTATCTACAACAGATCCACACACTGCCCTCATACCTTCTCCCAAGCCCCTGTGAGCTCAGACTCTTTGCATCTTATTTTTCAGCTGGTTGGATGCTGCTTCTTTTCCCAGGTGCCATCTTATCCTCACCCTTGAAAATGCAAAATGCAAACCAGCACAAGAAAGACCAGATCTGCACCCAGCCCCACAGGAACAGGTTTGCACTTGGAGGCCTTCCTTGTCCTGGCACGGCTGTGACCATCTGCCGGGCCATGGGTGCAGGGCTCCAGCTCCTGCCAGGTGCACCTCCCTAAAGCCCCACCAGCCTTGATGGGGAGCAGGAGCTGAGTGGTGAGCCGGCCAGGGCTGCTACACTGATTACTTCACACAGAGAGAAATGAAAATGCCAAAACTCTGGAGAGGAGAGAAGGAAGAGGAAGGTGCATTGGACCACAGAAGCAGGAGGCAGTGATACTTGCGTACACCAAGGGGGCTGAAGAAAGCCCTTCTGCTTTCCACTCCTCTCAGCCCTGCCTGCTAGAGCAACCTCTGCTCTGTTCTGTTGTGCCCTCTCCCATGTCATTCCCAGGCTCCAGTGCTAGATGCTAAGATAGTCCTATTCAAAAGGATTACAAATTACTGTCTGATCCACTAATTAGGAGTGGAAGATGAGCATGCTTCTGACAGTGATGCTTAGCAGCCATTTAGAAATTGCTCTGAAGGCAGGGAGGTGCTGCAAGCTCACGGCAGCATGGAGCTGCATCTGCTCCATGCCAGCAAACCCAGGCCCGCCCCACTAGTCCTGCTCCCTCTCTCCCTGGGAGGCTCTGCTGGATGCCCCAGCTCCTGCGGGGAGGCCTGCCTTGCTGCAGATCTCATCTGGCTCTCCAGGATGTCTCCAGGCCATTTGGCTCCTATCCCTGCTGCCATTACTTTATATTTATTTAACAAAATTAAAACCTGCTTAGTGGGGCCAATCTAAGGCAGGGGAGAGAAATTGAATCTTCACACTACTCCAAGAGAAGGGCAACCTGGTGCCAGGCTGGAGCCACATGTGCTGTCCCTAGGAGGACCCAGACCCTCCTGCTCTCCTGCTGCCAAGTCCCACAGGGGCACAGCAATCACCGTAGACTGTTCCCGCCTTTCCTGGAGCTCCCCCCTTGTCTCCTTCTCCACGTGGCTGCAGGTTGCAGGGCAGTAGCAGCTCTGACTGGGGAAGGAGGAAAGAGGAAAGCCCAGCCTGGCCCTTCCGCACTTTGCTAGGATGCCCTAAGGGCCGTGGAGCAACACAGTCCTTGTGTGTGCAGCCAGCCCTGACTGCACCCCAGAGAGGACAATTCCAGCTCTGAGGCCAGCTAAAGTCAGGGCTTGAAGCTGCACTCATGCACGTGTCTTGGGTGATACCCATTATATGTGTGGAGAATTCTCCAAAGACTTCCTCTAGACAGTGTCTGGAGTCTACAGGTACCTTAAAGGAGGCTGTAGTGAGGTGGGTGTTGGTCTATTCTCCCATGTGCCTGATGACAGGACAAGGGGGAATGGGCTAAAGTTGTGCCAGGGGAGGTTTAGGTTGGATATCAGGAAGAACTTCTTTACAGAAAGGGTTGTTAGTCACTGGAATGGGCTGCCCAGGGAAGTGGTTGAGTCACCATCCTTGGAGGTCTTTAAAAGACGTTTAGATGTAGAGCTTAGGGATATGGTTTAGTGGAGGACTTTTTAGTGTTAGATCAGAGGTTGGACTAGGTGATCTTGCAGGTCTCTTCCAACCTAGATGATTCTGTGATTCTGTGATTCTGAGACCAGACACAGCTCTTAGACAAAGAGGGACAGTGGAGATGGTCTTGCCACTACAGGAGCCCTTGCTGTCCCTAGTCAGGGTCTTAGAGTCCTTATTTCCTATGTAGATTCTTATGGGACTTGGCTCCTTTCTCCTGGGCTCCTTGCTCCAGGGCAAATAGTACATCAGGTGAGTCTAGGACTATCTCAGGAGCTGCTCTACAGCTTTTGCCTTCCCAAAAGCCATCCAAAAGATGGTGTGCCCAACAGTGCTGACTCACACTCCCCAGCACCACACTCCTTCTAAAACCCAAACCACTGATGAGTACAAAAGCACCATCTCAACTACCTCCAGAAGGGCTCCAAGCTGCATGTAAAGACTTGCCATAGGAGAGAGACAGACCTCAAAAGCATTACCCACATGCTCAAGGCACAAAGGCAGACATACTCCTCCCCTCCACCCCAGTGTGACCCTGATGAGACACGACCCAAGGCCCAGCTTGGTGGTGCCCCAGGAAGGTCTCCTACCCTGCACGGCCTGTCCCCTACTCTGGCTGATGGGAGACCATCTCTCTTCTGAGCAGACAGCATCTGGGTGAGAGCCCCAACACCCACAGAGGGGCAGCTTCTACGCAGAGATGAAGCCGGACAGTTTAAGGTATTACTACACTGAGTAACGGTGGTATTCAGCTCTTCCAGCTGTCTGCCATGCTCCCTTGCAGGTGATGTCTTTGCTGGTCCTCATCCCACTATGTGGAAGCCTGAGGGAGAGCATGCCTCACCCCTGCTCTGCTCAGCAGTCTTTGGGTCTTATCCTTCTAATTAAAATCCAATAATCTCAGTCAGATTTTTTTTCAGGGAAGGATGCACCTCTCCATCAGACCATCTGGGCTCCATCCACCAGGAGGCCCTTGTCTTCTTTGCCAGCAGAGGTTCTTTTCTATGATGCTTCCAGTTACTGGTGGAGCTGGGTTAGACTTACTGACTCCTTCCCAGGCTTGGTCTTTCCCATCTCTAAGGGGAACGGGAGAGTCACAGCCTGATTCAGATACAGGATAACACTCCTGAAATCCACAAGTTTGGACTTTTTTCTCCCTCTTTATTCTAACTCCTTTGAATTCCCCTGTATCTGAAGTGAACTTCTGAAGTGAAGATGCCAGAAGACAGCGGGGTGCCCTAGGGAGCAGTGCCTTGGCCAGGCCGGCCTGCCTTGCCTGGAGGAAAGGACAGAGCCATTCTACACAAACACATGAAGCTGACCAAAAAGCCATCCTCTAATAAATGCAGGAAGAGGGAAGACCAGGAATGGCAGTTGCAATGAAAACGACATTATTTTTCACACAGGTGATGCACGCTGGGTCTCTGTGGGTTTTGTGCTGGGACAACAGCTGCACTGAGCATCAGGTAGGGATGGGGCCAGGGGCCCTCCTTAGCTGGCCTGCACACACCCACTGCCTGCATGCTGTGGAGCACTGGGACCCCCTTGACAGGTTTCCCAGGCTAGGTATCTGACCAGGTTGGCTCTCCAACAAAATACGCCTTTTCCCTCCAGCACTGTCCATCCTGAGGGAAGTACATGGCCAGACCACGCGCCATGGAAGCCATCAGCAGCATCCAGCCCCACTCCCACCCCTTCTTTGCTCAGCTTGGTGGGGCAGGGGAAATTCTGGTGTTTCCTATTGTCCGTTCTGCTCTGGGGCCCCACTGAGGGTTGCTACAAGCCATGCTCAGACATGTCCTTGTGCCAGCACTGAGGCAGGAGGGCCCTACCTGCACCTGGCTCACGCAAGGCACCCTGCCAGCACTGCACCTCCCAGGGTCAGAGGTGAGTGAGGGCCCCTCCTTGCACCACCCTGGGGTTCCCTGAAGGCCACAATGTGCTGTGACTTCTTCTCATGGAAAAAAGTCCCATTATTCCCTTCATGGGGTCGTTTCCTTGCCCGGGGGGAGGAACATCAAAACAACTGCCCTTCTCACTCCTCTTTTCTCCCACTGTTTATGTCCTCCCAGGCTCAGTGGTGACATGCACTGCGGCTGTGGTTGTGGCCCACATTGTCTGCTAGAGCTGTTGGCAGTGGGACTGCTTCTCTCCCACCAGGGCTGAGCCCAGACATCAAATTGAGGCAAATGTTCTCTGGTGGAAGGGGCACAAAGCCCTGCTCAGGACAGTCAGTCACTGTTGTACGTAGCATGTCTGGAGAGAGAGAGGCTGATGTGATCCTCCCCATTGCAGCTGAAACATCTCCATGGGGAGGCTGCAGAAGCTTTCAGGGATGAGCAGAGTCGGCCCATCTGCTCCTGACCCTTCAGTCAGGGTCCTGTCAGTCTTCATCCCAGCTCTGGATCTGCCCACAGCTCTGCACCTGCACCCCAGAGGGAATGGGATGGGATGGGATGGGATGGGATGGGATGGGATGGGATGGGATGGGATGGGATGGGATGGGATGGGAT
>CM021784.1:1261441-1271809 GCA_011076525.1 Nettapus auritus
ATGGGATGGGATGGGATGGGATGGGATGGGATGGGATGGGATGGGATAGGCAGCACTGCAGCAGTCGGTGCACAGCTTGTCCTCTGTGCACAGGGGTCACTCAGCTGTCCCACCAGAGAGACCCAGGAGCCATGGCTGACCTGCTAGAGAAGCAGGCAGTGATGCTGTGTGGAGACTGCTTCTGAGTGAGCGAGTTAATAAATCTGTCCTCAGATAGGAGACCGGGCCTGACTTCTGGGGAGAGCAGCCTGAGGAGCTGAGCACCTCATCTGATGTATGTAAACAACCCTTTACACCTCTCTAAGACAGGGAGGTTAAAGCAGTTTTACTTCTCCAGTGTCAACCAGTAGACCAGGATAAACACGTACTTGTGGAAACAGGATTCAAAACCCTTTTCTCTGTCTGAAATTTGCCTGGGTTTGTAGAGACTTCAGCTGTTTCTGAGGCAGACTGTGGCAGAGGTAACACAAGGGATGCTCCTAGACCAAGCTCCGTGGGGAGTACTCTCAGATCCCAATCAGACTCAGACAGGAGCACATGCTACCAGGAGTCTGCACTTCTGGAGCTACTCCAGAATCGCTGCATGCATATTTTTGGGGACATGGAACTCCAGGGGCAAGGCAGATGCTGCTTGGGATGTGAAATAATGACATACAGAACCCTTCCTGGTTTACCCACAGGGGTTTGGATCAGCCTGTGTAGAGCCTCAGGTACTGATCTGTGCTCAGCTACAGCCAGCATCACCTCATCAGCCTCTCTCATAAGTCAGCAGAGTCTACCAAAGCCACCAAGCCCCAAAGCAAAGGAGAGAGGACATGGTTGCCTAGACCCACAACTTCCTGGAGTAGCACACGGAGCAAACTGACTGGAACTTGTTGCCTGGAAGTGGCTCACCTTCACTGGGACAAGCAGGCACCTAAGTAGGGCTGCCTGGCTCCCCTGGGCCATGGTGGCACAGAGACTTCCTCAGCGTGCTGCACAGAACAGGGTGTATCGGCTAATTTTATCAGCTCTGTCCCACAAAGAGGATCTGGGAGACAGGGTGCCCTATTTACATGGCCTCTGGCAGCTGCAATGCTGGTGCCAGCCTGTCCCTAACCCAGGTGCCATGGTGATCCCGCATCCTTTGGGCCTATCATCTGGAGGAGGGGAGTAACTGCTCCCCACCACCCACATCTCCACATACAGGAGGCAGTGAGGCACAACCCAGTCCTCAGTCCAGACATTTGCAGACTGTTTTGGAGGGAGAAAGACGGTTGCATGGGACTAGGTCAGCATCTCATCAAGCAGCCTTGCCCCATCCCACCTTCCAGTCCAGGACTGGGAGTAATCTCACATTGACACAGAGGTCCAAGCATCAGGTACTCAGGGAAAGAGTCCTGGGCAGTCATGCAGTGTGAATGCACAAGGAAGATGGTGCTCATAGCCTGAGCGGATGCATCCTCACCTTGCACATGATGCCAGTAGCCACATGTCCATGTCCACCTCTGAGCCTCACCAAGTCAGGCTGTGGCAGCCCTCTCCCTGCCCAGCACTTGTTATCCCTTTCAGCTCAGAATCTGCTCCATGAGATCTGGTCACCTGCAGCTCTAGCTTGGGCCAGGATGGTTTGTAGTGAATGGCTCATGCCAAGAGCCTGGCTGGAACCATCAGGAGGTACCTGACATCTCAGGACAGGGGTGACAGCATCAGGTCTATGCCATGAGCACGGGCAGGGGAGGCAAATACCTCCCTGTCCTTAACAGAGGAAGCTGAAGGAACACACTGGCTCCTAGCGTTATTCTCACCCTTTGAAGGTGCCAGGCAAGAGGACCTGGCAGGAGCCAATGGTGCTCAGGGCTGGGGCTGGAGCAGTGCATGCAGACAAGGGGATCCTGACAGGTTCGTGGATCCCAGCCATCACCAGCCACCCTCTTCTCATTAGGGACTTCTGGATGCTCCAGATAATCAGAAACCTGCTGAAACAGTTCTGGAGGTTTGGCCATTCTGTGGTTGCTGGCAGGATGTTCAGCTTTCCCAGGAGCTGACCTTGGGGGGCTCCCCTCATGGCCCTGTGCACCCTTCTCCAGCCATGGCTTTGGGAACCTCTTCTGTTGGGCTGCCAGTTGCATGTGCAATGCATGGCACAGCCCTGCACTGCGCTGCGGTGGGGCAGACAGGAGAGGGCTCCCTGCCAGCTTCAGCCCAGGGCAACCCGAGGACTGGGGAGCGGCTGGAGGTTGCCTGGACCCTGCCACCAGGCTGATGGAGGGGCTGTGGGCCGAGAGTGGCTGGGGTAGCGCTCCTCACCTGACGTTATTTTGGTTGCTAGGTGATTAAATCATCCATCTGCTTATGACAGCACAGGAGAGCAGTGAGTCAGTCCCCTTCGTGCAAGAAAACAAAGGGTTTTTCAACTCCAGCCCACCTCCAGCCTGTCTCTGGGCCCTGTCCCTTCCTGCAGGACCCTTGGATGAAGCCCACACTTGGGCATGTGCAAAAGGAGCAGGCTCGTGCACAGCACCCTAGGGCAGGGTAGCTGCCAAGGAAGGCCAACTGTGGACAGGGCTGTGGACGTCTTCAAACATGATTCTGGTGAGCAGGACCTCCTTGGCATCCTGAAGAGCATGGCTGGATGGTGGAAGGAGGGTTTTCCTTAATCGTGGCTAGAGTAACTTAGGTATCGGATCAGCCCCAGCAGAAGCAAAGGGAGGTGTGTTGCTAGCGCACCGGGTGGCCCGGCCCCTGGCAGCCCAACACAGCCACCCCAGAACCTTCCCCTTCTACAGGCTCAGCACTGTCACCACAGGGACGTCACTGATGTTTCACTTGTGGGATGGCTGCGACTGCCTGAGCTGGGAGTGGAGCTCAGGGAAAGCCAGAAGGCTGCTTGGTGAGAACGCAGCAGAAAGGCAACAGTTTGGGGAGAAAATAACATTTCCATAAAGTGTTCGAAGTCTTTTGGAGGAGGAAAGTGGGATGGGAGAGAAAGAAGAGCCACTGTGTGTGTGCATGTGAGAGTGACAACAAGAGCCTCCCTCCCCACTGAGAAGAAACCATCTCTGTTTCTCAGGTTTTGGAGAGTGTTGAGACATGGTGAAGTTAACATTTTGCCCACAAAATGTGCGTTGAAAGTCATTTTCATTAAGAAAGCTCTGAACCACATACAGCTGCTGCACAGACCCCTCTGCTGCCAACAAGCACATTCTAGGCTGCAACAACAGCTGCTGGGTGAGGGTCTGGAGGCTGCCACACACCCCCATGGAGCCTACTGGATCCAATGACCACCAAGGTTGGTGGAAAGACCCCTGTGAGATGCAGGGGCCTTTGCAGGAGCTTTTGTGGCCAACAGAGCTTTGCAGTGGGAATGGAGCTGGGAGGGCATCCCAGGGGCTGCACACCCCCTGCCCAGGACAACCCTGATGGAGAAGCCCTGAAGCAGTGTGGAGAGCTCTACGCTCCACGGGGACGGTGCAAAACCACAGTGGAACAGCTGGGAGCTGCCTGTCACTGACTCATTTACCTCCTGCAACTGCAGGTGAGAAGCACAAAGCACTCCCTGCCTGCCACCTCCCTCCAGCCCTGCACAGCCAGTGCCAGGTTCGGCCAGCACTGGGCAACCACAGTGGCACCCCAAGCCAGCACCCAGCACCCCAAAGCCTAGATCCTGATGGGAGCTGGGTTGGTGGCTGCCTCACTGCTGTTCCCAGTGCAGCCTGTCCTCCCAGGTCCCCCAACAGCTACTTCTTAGTGCAAAGAGACTCATTAATGAAGTGGAAGAGGAGGAGGAGGAGCAAGCTGAACGGGTCTGTCCTAGGGGACAACACAGCAAGGAGGAGGAGGAGGAGGAGGAGGAGGAGAGCACTCAGTTCTTGATCTCAGGATATACAGCCACTGGAAGGAGAGGAACAACCAGCCAGAAAATAACTGGGCAGGAAAGGATGAGGGGGGCCCAGCTGGCCCACTAGCAAAGGTGCAAGCAAAGGTGGAGGCAAAAGATGGGTGGGCAGGAGGAGGGCAGGGAAGGGAGGCAGCCTCCAGAGCCACACAGCCACCTCCAGTGCCCCATCCACAGCAATCTCCACCGAAAGGCAGTTTGCTGAGCCAGGAGGCAGAGGGAGGCCTGCAGAGCCCCAGGTGCTTCTTCCAGGAGGTGCCTGCTGCATCACAGGAGCAGCCTTCTCGAGGTTGCCTGCTCCATCTGTGCTCCTTGCCCTTGCCCTCGGCTCTCTCCTTCCCACAGGCACCAGCGCTTCGCCGGGTCCCCAGTGCCCTGGCTTGGCACGGCTGCATCTCACCAGCAGCATTGCTGGGGGAGGGAGGAGGACAGGCTGGACTGTGTGGGAAGGACATTTTTCTTCACCGCATTGGTTCTCAGTTTCCAATCTGTCTCTGCAAGGGCCTGTCTGCTGTGCTGTCAGCGGCACTGTGGCGTGGCCATGGCCAATGGGCCCTGTGCTTGGCAGCTGCTGGCCACCAGTCCCTGACCTCCAGGAGAGGTGGTTGCATGTGTCACATGTCGGCAGTGCCAGAGGCCACCAGGGACTGGGAGCAATAGGTTAGGGAGGTTTCTGTCCCCAGTTTATAACTGGAGGGATCAGGATCTCAAGAGGAAGGGTTTCATGCCCACCAGCTACACAAGAGCTGCTCCTCCCAGCGTCCCAAGCAGCAACCATTTCCAAGCCCCAGGGAGGCCCAGTGTCCAAAAGCCTCCCATTCCCACTTCACACAGCTCCCCATGGCTCAGAGCCCACAACCTCAGGGCAGTCACGGCCACCTCTGCTCCTGTGCTGCTGCACATCATGTGCTGGGCTGCAGTCTCCTCAGCATGCTGCCTTCAGGGCTCAAACCCCACACACAGACCTCCCTGACCCTCTGGGACCAGGACAACCAAGTAAAGACGCCAATGCCTGGCCAGACCCAGGGAATGGCCGAAGAGCTCAGGTCCCCTATTCCTGTCCAGCCCTCCCTTGCTGGGGAATATGTGCCTGGGCTGCCTGTTTCGGGGATTTCACGAAGACCAGTGTGGCAAACAAGGTGCTGAACACCCCCCAAGGCACGGGACTAGCTGCTCCACGTCGAAAGGATTAATCAGATGAAGGAAATGGTGAGAGAGCATCAACTTCATTCCTGCAGTGAAGAAACTGTGCCATTAAAATCCTCTCTCCTATGACACACACTGAGCCTATTTCAGTAATAGTTTGGCAGGGGAATAACATTATGGAGCCTATAAATATCTTGTGGGGTGCTGCTCTGCTGATGGAGCAGCAGGACATGGCCCTTGCCCACCACGGTGCCAGTTCCAGCAGCCTCATGGGGAAGGCCCAGCCATCAGCAGAGGATGCCCTATGGACGGGCTGTCCTGGGGCAGATGGAACATCCCACTGGCTGGGCGACAGCTGTGGCTGGCAGGGATGTGACATGGGCTGTATAGGCCCTGGAGATGCTGGAGGGGATGGAGGTAAGAAGATGGTGGAAAGTATTAGCACCCAAAGGATGTTTCCAAAGCAAACAGTGAGGCTCCCTGTCTCTGCAGCTGAGGATTTCAGACTGACTTAGACCAGCCTGATACACGCAGCCAGCCCTTCCCTGTGCGCCCCAGCAGCAGAGGGGCTTCTCACACAAGAGCAGCTGAAGTTTCTCAGGCACAAGCAGGTCCCCTGAAATACCCAGTGACATTTGTCTCATGTTTTTTTGCAGTGCACATGGCACAGAGGGAAGCTGCTCCCTGCAAAGCCCTGGGCATCATCTCGGCCATCCTGGGCAACAAACGTGACAATTCAATAACCTTCCTCCAGTGTCTACTCCTCTACCAAGGCCCTGAGATAATGTGGATGAAGAAAATACCCTGCCATGTCTGAGGGGGATGACAAATGGAGAGAAAGAGGGTGGGACAGGGTCCAGGCACCCCAGCCACGCCTGCCAGCCATAGTGCTGCGCAGTGAGGGGAATAGCTGGACCGCTGCTCTGTCACGCATTTCTCATCTTGCAAGGAAAATTATGTGGGTGGCCCCGGTCCTGCCAGGGCACATTGTGACATATGGCTGAGGGTTTTGAATATTATGCATCATATAATATATAATATTATGAATATATATATAATATAATATTATGAATATATATATGTCATATAATATTATGAATATTATGTAAAGGAACTTTCATGACATTTATCATTGGTCTCATACTGCTCCCTCTTCAATGCAGGGTTAAGCCAGTGCTGAGTAGTTTTAATACATCTGCCTTGTACATATTTTATGCACACACAGGCTGCTAGCTACCTTCCTTGCCCACAGGGTAGATCTCTGCCCACCTGCAAGTGTCAACACCATTCTTCAAAGCTCCTGGATCCCTCCCAGCAGAGCTCTCCAGCGACTCAGTGACTTATCTATAGGCAGCACTGGAGAAGAAAGGGGGTACCAAACCCGAATGCAGTTGATGGGGACCTGAGGGAGCAGGGTCCCTCCATGTGAGAGTTGCCCACGGGATGTGCAGAAGGGTCTATGCCCTGCCAGGGAATGCAGGAGCCATACACAGGGGACAAACCTAAATGATCCTGCAGCCATCAGAGTGTAGGTTTGCGGCTGCTTGTCACACATCCCCTCTGTCCTTAGAGGACATAAAGTTTCAGGAAGCGCGGAGATTGCCATAGCAGCTCTGGAAGTTGAAATGTGCTTCCTTCAAGCTGCTGGAAAGAGCTGCAGTGAGCCAGGCCTCATTCAGAGAAAGCTCTCAAGAAAGGTAATTTTCCTGACAGCCCATGATCTAAGCCCACCAGACAGCCATTAGAGCCAGGAAAGGATGACATCCATGAGAGCCTGAGCAAAAGCAGAGCAGGCATGTTAGAGTCCAGCCTTGTGGGAACTTTCCTTGCATAATGCCTTTGCAAGCAAGAGATGCCCTTTTTCTTGAGCACACAAAACCGTAATGCAAAGTCACACAAGGAGTCCACTGACAACTGCTAGCGGTTGCAAGGTTCTTGTCAGAGACGGTATCCACAGAGGAACCTAGCTAAGCTCCCGAACAAGACATGGAAAGACGTTATGAAATGTGAAATGTGGATACATTCTACAAAGTATCACCATATTTATGCCACAGACAGTGGAACACACCATCAAGTACAAGCTGAGAGTGGTAAAAATCCCAGGGAGTGTGGTTTCAGCAAAGCTTCACTGTCACGTAACCAAATTCCAGCAGCACAAAGCACCTTGAACAGCTGCTTGTGCTGAGGACCTCCCTCACACCCCCAGCCCAGCCCTAAGCAGAAGAGCTGAATCTTCACGTTCATCTATTCTGCACAAACCTAAAATACCCTCCAAAATTAAGAATAATCAAGCTGACTCCCCGATCAAAATAACTCCTTATGATCCTCCCAGCTTCCTCCGGCCGCGGCCCGTGGTCTGCCTGCAGCCCCTTTGCTTTCAGTGGAGATGTCTGAGAGTCACCTCCTCCAAGCCAGCCTCCCATGGGCAGGGCGGGTGACTGCTTGGCCTGGCTCAGTCTGACTCAGCACTCCTTACCCATGTCCAGGGGGCCAAAGAGGCTGCCCAGGGTGGCCGAGCCTGAGCCAGGGGCTGGTGGAGCCAGCCAGCATGGGCACACCTGTCAGCTGCAGCTTCATCCCCTGGCGGGACAGACACAGGCTGGAAGGCGGTGAGAAAAGCAACCACGCCGAGCTCAGAGCTCAGAATGAGCACCTTGAATCGTGGCCAAAAGCAAATCAGAAGTCAGCACAGCTTCTGGCAAACAGGTGCTGCCTCGCCTGTGGCTTATGCCACTAAGCATAAGCTGACTACTTTGGCCCAAGACATGGCCAGCAAAACCAGGGACGAGGGCATCTACAGGCACTGTGGTCCTCCCAAGAACACTGCCTCACATGCTGCTCCCCTCCTCTGCGGATGGCAAAGGGATGTTGCAGGCACCAAGGAAAGCAGGCTGCCATCTGGGTACAGGACTATTCATCTCTGACGACTGCACCATCAGCTCAGTGCTTGGGTGAAGGCTGATTGTGGACAGATTAGAGGGGAAACAGCGTGTTCATTTCTGTCCATGCTGTGCTGCTATTACCCAGTCTGAAAATAAAGCCTCATTTTTCATGCAAAGATGCACAATGGTTAACATGAGAAAATCTTGCCTGGGAGGCATGCAGGTATCAAATCAATTTCAAAAAAGGTCTCCAATTACTATCGATGTTTATTTGATTTACATTTTTTCTGTCTCACCAGATGTTTATGCTCCAAGGGTGAAATTCAGCCCAGTGCCATTTGATTGGCACGAGGGTGTAAGAAGGCACGAAGGTCTCCTGCTGCATAGTGGCACGTTTCCCTTGAACTGCTCTATTCCTTCACCACTTAAACTGTACTGGTACGTCATGTACACAAAGAGGAGTGAGGGAGCTGAGCTTCTGCGGAGATCAGACCTGGGTTTGCACACACCAGCTGCTGAGCCCCAGGTTGTTAAAGCCCCGTATTCCTGCTGGTGCGAGAAGCAGCCCCAGGTCTCAGGAGCGGGAGTGGCAGCTCAGACCAGGCATTAGCTTCCTGCAGGAAGCCTCTGGGCTAGATCTGCCTTGTGCTTGGAGGAGCAGCAGTCGGAAGTGGATTTACAAGCCTTTGAGAGTCCATTTTGCAGGAGGCACTGCAAGATGCCCAGGTCCGGTGGGCTGCCAGCCCCCCGTCCACACAGGACAGACAGCACCAGCTTGACGCCACGATGGTGGCACGGTGGTGGGAAGATCATCAAGGCACAGCTTCTCAAAGGCACTTCAGTGCCAAACTCTGATCAAAACGATGGCAACAAGGCTCTAAACCCTGCTTCTGCCTGGGCCTCATCCTGGACTGGTGCTTCCTAACTGCGTCATGGCAAAGGCCCACAAGGCAGCTTGTTCTCTCTCCTAGAGGGGCATGAGCATGTGGTTGGGACCCTGGTCTGCCCCACAAAAGCCTAATGCAAATGTAACAACCCTGCCACTGCTGCAGTGCTTATCCATGCCATTGCTAGTGTTAGAGATGCACAGAGGGGGCCTGCTTGCAGCTGCATCCATGTGGGAACAGAGAGCACGGCCCTGCCCAGCCCCACTGCTTGCTGCCAGCAGGTTTCATTTCCCTGCAGCCCCTCCAGGCCAGTTTTGTCCAGCACACAGCAGGAGTGCCTTTACCAGTGCAGGCAAAACCTAGTGGGCAGCAGAGGGTGAGGTGCAGGCTGGCCTCCCTGCCTGCCCACATGCCGGGAAAAGGAGGGGACCACCAGGGAAGGGAGGGCTGAGTTCCGACTTCCCTCTCCTGGGGCACCTGCCAGCAGCCCCCCGGGGAGGTGGCAGCTGGTTGGAGGAGCCCCCAGCCCCTCTCACTCAGAGGAGCCCAGAGACAGCCAGGGGCTAGGGGCTCCTCTCAGACACCATCACCAGCCCACAGGGGGAAGTGGACAGCCCTGCACATGGGTACTCGCAGACTACGCTCACCCCCTGCCTTCCCCACATGTGCCTGCTCTCTCCATCATGTTTGTGTGCTGCCCAGCACCCAGCCACAGCCCCCGACACACACGCACACCAAAGCGCACATACACCCTGCAGCACACCCACACGCCAACACACACATCACTACCAGCACACACACATGCACGCACTGCACACCAGGGGGGCAGTGCACAAGCATGCACTAGCACGCAAATACATGCACATACATGCTCGGGTTGGGGCTGCTCCCACACAGAGGCTCAGTGTGGTTTGCATGCATGCAGAAACAAGGACATGCTCAGCTCTGCATCTCACACACAGGCTTGTTGTGGAGCTCACACCCTGTCACAAACACGAACACCGGCTCCGCAGTGGCTCACACACGCATGCACACAGACACAAACACAGCCTGGGGTTCTCACACACGCAAGTGCAGTGTAGCCCAGGGACACAGTGGCAGGGCCACGCTTCACTGTGGCTCTTGCACACCCCTGTGCAGTCATGGAGCCCTGACACGCTGCACCCAGCACCTGCACGCCTCGGCCTCCCCACTGCCCCGTGCTCACCGACACCCCCGGGTGGGAGGGACCACGCCCCCCGGGGGGAGCGGGATCACGGCTGCTCCGCACACACGTAACTCCTTGTTTGCCTGGCCCTGCACCATCCTGCCCTGCTCAGCACCATTCGGCCTGGCCCCAGCACCCTCCAGCCTTGCCCCAGTACCGTCCAGTCTGGCCCCAGCACCACTTAGCCATGTCCTAGCATCATCCAGCCCGGCCGCAGCACCATCCTGCCCGGCCGCAGCACCATCCAGCCTAGGCCCAGCATCATCCAGACCGGCCCCAGCATCATCCAGCCCTGTGCCCGCACCGTCCAGTCCCGGTCGCAGCATCACCCAGCCCCGTGCCCGCCCCGTCCAGCCCCATGCCCGCATC
>CM021784.1:1272209-1324193 GCA_011076525.1 Nettapus auritus
GCCCCTGCCCCTGCCCCTGCCCCTGCCCCTGCCCCTGCCCCTGCTTTGCATCCCGCAGCCGAAGCTCCATCCCCCACCCCATGTGCATCTGGGAGCCCCTCAGAAAGCACCGACCTCTGTGGGTCTTGAACCCCAGCACAACATCCTGCACCCCACATCAAAGTTGCTCAGATTTTCCTAATCTGAGACCTTCCCTAGCCCTCTGGAAATTAATCCACTGACCATCTGCCGCAGCGATTTTCATTTACAACCTTGCACAAATTAGGATCAACTGTTCACTTGTCTCTCGTCTTTCGCCCATGGCTCTGGTCACTCTGTTGCTTCGTGTCTTCCCAGGCAGGGGCTTGCCATGGGCTGGGGGTGACCCTGCCCGGCCTGGCAGCCAGCAGTGGGCTGCGGCAGGAGCCCCACTCCTCAAACTTCCTTTGGTCGTCCCTGCCAGCACCCTTTGTCCACGGACAGGTGGGAGGAATTTCTCCTGTCCAGCCTGCCTGCCCCTGTGCAGCCCCCTCCTAGGGACAACTGAGGATCCTGTTTGGGGACCAGCACCGGCATCTAGGCAGTTCCTCTGTCCAGATGCCCCTTTGATGTGTGCGTGACAAGCAAGGAGCACTTAGGTACCAGTGGACATGAGGCAGAAGGGGGCAGCTTGAGGCAGAAGGGGGCAGCTCTGCTTGTGCTCAGGGGCAGGACTTGGGCTCTTGGACTACTTCCCCTGCTACGGGTTCACAGCCTGGCCGTGGGCAGTTCAGTTAGCTGTGGTTTTGGAGGTGGCTGCTAACTCAGGAGTTGGGAGGCCTGACCGGGGAAGCCCCATAATGTGAGGTGTTTGGGGATCCAAGCCATGGTCATCTCTGGAGACTAACCCTCCAACCCTCCAGCTGCTGTGCAGCTCAGAGGTTTTGGAGTCTGGCCTGAGGGATAACAGGGGTACAAGATGCACAGATATTTTCTCATCACTTCACCCTAGTGTGTCTGGAAATGGAGAGCTTGGCTTTCTGGAGAAAAAGCTTCATTTTTAGCCATCTCTAAGGAAAATGGAAATATACAGTTTTTTTTTTTTTTTTTCCCTGCAGCAGATTCAGCAAAAATGCAGCTGCTTTCACAGCCTTGAATACAGAATTGACCATTCAGTTCATCCCCAAGGGGAAATAACCAAGTAGAGAGGAACAACAAGCCCCACAGTGCTCTCTGCACCCTCTAAAGGCTTTCTTAACCAAGGTAATATCCTCTCCCAAGTTCCAGGGGTGCCTGGCTCCTTTTGCAGAGCAATGAAGGCTACCTGTATGCTTTCAACATGGGGAGGAGGGAGATGGTGGGTTAAGGAAGGATGTTGGGAATGCAGGGCAGCTGGGGAGAGAGTGCAAAGAGGTTTATTTGGAAAACAGCCCCAAATCTCACTTTTCAGGTCTACAGGAATCAAGAAGGGACATGGACACTAATAGGAAAGCTGCAGCTAGCTGTAGAGGCATTTTCCTGTGAAGATATATGGATCACATTCCTGGTGGTAAAGGAAAGTATCAAGGGGGTGTAGGAAGATAGTGTTATAGAGTCAAGGCAAAGGTGAAAAGATCTTTATAGGAATCAGTGTAGTTCATTAAAAAGGCTACTGTTGTCAGGCCAGAGAAAAGAGCTTGGTAATCAAAATGCAATGTGCTCAAGCCCAGACAAGAATTCTAGCAGGAGGAATTAATATGAAAAGTTTTATCTGGAGGCACTGTATGGAGAGAACCTGTGGGACTGGGGCATAGCTGGGGCAGCAGGTGCATGAGGGAGCAAAGCTCATGGCAGTGTGGAGCAGGGCAGCACCGAGGTCTTGTCTGCTCAACAGAGACAGAGGAAGGCTGCCGTGAGGGATGGTGAACTTTGCTTTCACTGTGCTGAATTGGGCTGATGGGCTAGACCTCCACGAGTAAACGTCAGCCAGGCTGGCTGATTTTTTTTTATTATTATTTTTTTATTTTTTTGGGAGGGGAAAGAAAGAGACAAGTCTGGCACAGCACAGTAGATCTGAGAGTCACCATAGAGATAGCGGTTGGAATTGGTGGGTGGTGGAGATTACCCAGAGATAATGTGTGAAAGGAGAACAGAAAGGGCTGAAGGACAGGATGCTGTGGGTATCCAGCAGAAGAGGCGGGCGTTAAGGAAGAGGCAGAGAAGTGGAGATGAAAAAGGCAGGCAGAAAACCAGGGAAGGACATCAGAGAACCCCAGAAGGATCAGACTTCTGAGCAGCATGGCTGAATATGCAGAGACCAGGAGAAAGATCAAAGATGAAGAATGAGCATAGCTTTCAAACCATCACGAGATACCTGGACTCTGTGCTGAGCAAGTGGGACAGAACAGAGACAGTGTGGCTATAGAGGTGAGGAGGAGAAGGCCTGACGGAGAAGAATAACAGCCTGAGGGGACTTCTCAAGGCACAGAAATGTTTGCACTGTAAGCATAAGGGCTTCGAGCACAGCAGGAGGTTAGGGAGCAAGCAGAACAGAGGAGAGGAAGGGTTTGAGGGGGCTGTCCCTGTGGGATGGAGGGGACAGGGTGGCCAGGGGAAGCAGGGCAGTCTACAAGAATACCACTGAGTTGTCAGGGGGGATTTGTTCCACAGAGGAGCAGAAGAGGACAGCAGTGGCCAAGTCAGAATCTCATACATCCCTTACGAAGGTAGTGGCAGGAGGCTGTGTGGGAGGTCAATTTAATGAGGGAAACAGAGTCATTTAGGGAGGAACCAAAGCCAACGAAAACTGATTTAGTTCTCACTGAGAACTTGGTGAGACTTGCACTACAGCACTGTATGAGGCAGTGTAGAGTCATAGACATAGTGGTGAGCATGCACAAAGCAATGCTGGAGCTGTTGAGTCCCTGAGAAAAACAACTGTAAATGCTGAGGAGCTGGAGTGAGCAAGGGAGAGGCACATAGTGAGCCTGAACAGGGGCACTGCAGTTCACGCTCAGGCCCACGTGCCCGTGCTGTCAGACATGGGAGAACAGAAAAGGGGAGATGCACTGAACATGAGACAAGTTGGCATTTCCTATGAAGAGTGATGTGGCTCTTCCTCTGGGAACCTACAGTCCCCTGCACATTCAGGATGTTGCAGGCACCTCAGGAGACTACTGGGGGTGAAAGGATAGAAAAACAGCAGTGGGTTGTAATTGTTCAGAGCCATGTGCACAGCTCAGAAAGGCTCAGTGGAGGCCTCCTGAGCCTTCCAGCTAGGCAGAGCACAGCCTGGTTTGCTTTGATTCCTGTAAATGAATCATTTAGAAATAAACTCTTCTCCTTTCTGATCCTTGCTGAAAGCAAACACTGTTGAGTAACAGCCTGGCCACAATACCCCTAAAAGACAATAAAATGTCTCTAAAGGTGAAAGCCAGAAGCAGCCCAGATGTCACAAAAACTAGCACAGTCCGATAAGGGTCCCCCTTACTGCTCAGCTTCAGTGCAGTCTGACTATGAGAAGTCTCCAGGCAAAACCAAAGGCTTGTCTTTTAGGAGACAGGAAACAAAACACAAAGTGTGAAACTAGTGCCTACCAGTGCTGCCTGCTGGATGATGGACAGTCCAACATGGCTGCACTTTCAGCTTAACCACCAAGTAATCAAGACAAACTATTCAGAGCATGCACACATACCCAAACCTTGGTCCTAGATTCCCTGTGCTCTCTGTGTCCCTCGCACAGAAAACAACTCCCTGTCCCCCTGCACTCATTTTTGGTGGCAGCTGTTATCAATGTATGTTCCCTCCAAGGAGGAATGGTCCATCACACCAGCCTCATACTCCTTGTCATAAAATTCCTCCTAACCAGGTAGGTAATGTCTCATTCCTCCAGACAATGTGGCTGCACTGGAGGCTTGAAGCCCACTTTTTTTCTGAGGAAGGATGGGGCAATTATCCCTCGGGCAACTAAAACCAGATTATGGATCTCTTATCCTACCCGAATGAGACAGACCACTGGCACACCTGAGGAGAAGCAGGTTCCACACAAACTACAATCATCACCTGTAGCTGATAGTAAGTAGCACTACCTCAGAGAGTGTGCAGGAGAGGGCACAGCAAGAACTGGACAAAACTCAGACACACTCTGGTATTTGTAAAGCACCAAAGTCAATTCAATACATAAGATGAGCAACAAGTGCAAGAGAGCTAAGAGTGTAAGTCCATATCTTGTTACATGAAGGGATGTCTGGAAGGGAGGCTGAGGAGTAATGGGATAAAACTGAAGGAAAGAGCTCAGGCACTTCAGAAAAAAGCTTAGGCACTCAGAGGGAAGAGGAGCGTCTTCAGCCACACTAGGCCAGATAGGGAAGTGAACAAGGGACAGGTGACCTCCTGCTACAGAACAGAAGCTACTGGCAAGCTGGATCAGGGGAATCTCCCCAGCAAGAGGGACCGCAGAGTTAAGCACATTATCCGCACTTCACGACTTCCACTGTTGGACATAAAGTGCCACACCAGACAGGCCATCGGTCTGCTCCACTGTGACTGCACATTCTACTGCAAGAAATCATGTCCTGAGCACTAGGAAACAGTTCACAATACTGCCCAGCTCTTCCTTGAGAGATACTTAATCCCTGCAAAGCTCTGGGTAATAGTCTATGAGAGAGGAGCCAGTATCAACAAAAGAAGAGGGAAAAGAATACAGCAGTTCTGGCCTGTCTTCCATTAGCTCAGGAGCCCATCTTGCTGGCATGTGCTGACTGCAGCCAGCGGGCAGGGCTGCATCTGCTGCAAAGGGGAGCAGCTTCGCTCCGCGGCCACATGGCAGCCACCAGCACGGGCAGGGACAGCCATCGAGGCCAGGGCCGTTCAGGGCAGCACACTGTGCTCACCCCCACCTCCCCACCAGCCAGCAGGTGCCCAGGTGCCAGCGTCTGCATTTTGCTTTGCAGCGCTTGGCTCCTGGAGGCTGTCCGTCACTGCTATCCTCTGCTGCTAGCCCAGTTGCTGAGATCCAGGGGAGGTGCTGTGAGCCAGAGAGGACAAAACAGTTTGCGAAGAATGCAGTGAGTCAGTCAGCTAATTCAAGGCAAGAATCCCTTCCAGAAAGGAAGGAAGGATGAGGAAGAAGCTGCTTGTTCTGTAGGGATGAGGCTGGGAAGGCTAGATGGCAGTGCCAGCACTGCTGTGCAAGTGTCTCTCTGCGCTCCCTGCCTCCTGTTCCATTTTTTTCTGTACGGGCTCTGGGCTGCGGCTGCACGCTCATGTTCACCCTCTGAATACAGGGCCAAATTCCCAGGCTGTTGTGTGGAAAGCCCTGGGCTTGACCCACAAAGAGCAGCCAGGGCCCGTTCAGCCAGGGCTTAGACTCCATATTTAGAGCATCCTGCTGCCTCTGGTACCAAATTTATTTCCCACTTCATTTCATGTTCATGCTCTGCTACTCCAGCAGTGCTGGGGGGTTGACGGTGTCCCAGGTCAGCCACTCTGCTGTAGTTCTTTTCCAGTTTAATTGCCAACAACCACTGATGAATGCCTGTGCAATGAATGGTGAGGTGGCCCTGTCTGAGGCTTTAAATGCAGCAATGAATACTGGATGGACTCTGGGTACCTGCATATCACAACTGAGATAATTTTCTAGATGCTTGTTGCTTGGCAGCCAAAGGCTTAGAAATGTCAATTTCTAATTAAAACCATGCACCCAAAATCTACACACCCTCCCCAAAACTCAGTATTTTTATACACTGCTCTCAGCTGCAGTAGGCACAGTAATAGCTCTCAGCATGCAAATGACCAGGAGCAAGCCATGTTTCTGCATGTTTCTGCCAGGGAGGATGCAGGTGAGATACGTGCACCAGCTCAGCTGAAGCACATTCAAAGGAAAAAAAAAAAAAAAAAAAAAAAAAAAAAAAAAAAAGGAGAATCTTCTCCTTGGTAAGAAGGGAGATTTGTGATGTGACCCAGAAATAAAAAGGAGGAAGGCTTCACTGAAGCACACAACAGGAGCAGAAAAGCCAGTGTTCTAACCACAAAAAGATGGCAGTGTGATGTCACTTTGCCATGTGAGATGTCCATGACAGGGGCTGGACCTGGGAACAGGCTGCACAGAGGAGCTGACAGCCTGGCTTTACCAGTGCAGCATCCCTCTGGGTACCTGTGTATTCCCCTGGCACCAGGATCCTACACTGGCAACTGGTCAGTGACTGATGAGAATTGAGTTTCTTATAGGAAGTGGTGTGTGCAATGCCAGGAAGCTGAGTCTAAAGGCAAGCCACAATACTCAAGGCAGCCCAGCTCTCACCCGGCCCAGTTCCTGGTTTTGCTTAGTCAGCAGACAATAAACTCAGGCTGCTGGTAGGAGCAAGGGGTAACTCCACGGTAAAGTCCAAGCATGAAAAAATCAGCCTTGCTGAAAAGTACAATAGGATAAATTGCTGTTTCTTAAATCCGTGCAATTGGATTACAGATTTGGAGAGGTTAAAAATAATAATTTTTGGCAGCTGTATTTGCTTTCTAGTATATAAACCTTTACACTTTGCACTTTTGCGGTTTCTCTACATGAGCATGCCCCCAGCATGGAGAGGAGCTGGGACACCCACCTGCATGTGAGCCAACACTGTCGCAGGTTGCACCTACAGTGAAGTTCCTGGTGAAACCTGGAGCTGCTGGGTGTGCTCACCCCGCTCTCAGAGGTGTATGATGATGGGTATAGTGATGCTGGAAAGATCCCAGACCAGACTTCTGGGGGCAGCCGGGCTGAGGGAGCATGGGAGCTAGAGGAGCACTTTGCCTTGGTAGAAAATTTTATTTTTGGACAAAAGTTTGAAGAACCTCTTTTTAGCATTTTTCTCACAGAATAATTCTGGGTTTCTGCTTCTAAATGACATTCGATTTCAACATCAGAGCTAGTGATAGAATGAATATTTTTACAACCTAACTGAATTCAAACCAAAATGGTTAGAAATGATGAAACTGTCATCTACAGAGCAAAGCAGAGGTGGGCAGACATCCACCACCACGTTGATGGCTGCAGGATTATACTTGCTTGGCTCAGGATGGAGAAACCTTTTCAAACCTGTCCATTTGCCAGTAGCTCTGACCCAAACCACACTGGGGTTTGCCCAGGGAAGACTTGGTTTGGAAACCAGGTATGAACACACCTGCTGGGCAGTAGCTCTTGCTATTTTGGGGATGTTTTACGATGATGAATAGGCCTCAGTACCAGACTGATCTTTTTCATCTTCTTTCCTACCTCATAAGACGTTTGATTGGCAGATCATACCTAACACATTTTCATTTAGCTTTTCCAGTTACCTTGTAAAAGGCTTTCTCAAAAGGACTTTGATACCTTACTTTATTTGCTTTGGATGGAGCAAGCAATTCTGAAATTGGGCCCAGTGTGAGATATTTCTTCTCATAGATATGTCTCAAATAACACTTCTGTTTTCCTGAGGGGGCTAAGGGTCTGACATCATGTATGACATAAAATCATCATTTCTAGCTAGTGAGGCAAAAATGTGCAATGGTGAACAGCAGCACTCTTTTTTTTTTTTTTTTTTTTTTTTTTTTTTATTAATATTACTCATACTTAATGATCAAGACCATCAAGTTACCACAGAAGGAATAAAATCCCATTTTTTTTTTGGTTCAAATCCACTACTGCTTTATAAAAAACACAGTGGTTGCATATCAGCAAAAATCTTCACTTGCTCCTTCTTGTTAGCAAGTGGTGGCCCCAGAGGTGAGGGTATGGCATGTGGTGGTGACCAGGAACTTCCATTTCCAGGTACCATTTCCAAACACCATTCCTGGCCAAAGCGAAAACCCAACAATCAGGTGTCGCTTCCCATTTTGCAGGGTGCTTCTTTAGAAAAACTCAGCTGGGGAAAGGACCAGCTTTTACTTGGAGACCAGAGAAATGTGGCTTCCAGATAAAGATCACATCTGAGTTCCCTCAAAAAAAGCAGGATTTCCAGGGGCTGAGGATCGGCCAACTCAACAAGTGGCATCTATGAGCTGTCACAGAGCGATTAGTTTAGCACCTGCACGGAGGAAAGTCAAGCAACACAAGGAGGTATTTTGTTCAATGGATTTAGAATTGTCCACTGACAAGGGGTTCTTGGTGCAGGGTGGCAGAGTATGGCTGGTTTGAAGGTGCAGCATCAGCATCCCATAGGATAGGGCCAACAGTTAATTATCTAAAAAAGCCAACTGTAAGCTTCATGAAAGCCTATAAAAGCTTTACAAAAGCCTAATAGAAATAGAAATAGCTGTGCTTTGTTTTTAAAATCACTTACAACACGGATCATTATTAGTCTTAATTACCTCCCTGCAGTGTGGAGATACCACATTTCTTTTTTTTTTTTTTTTTTTTTTTTTTTTCTATTTTTCAGACACAGAAAGCACATGAGGCACATTTTAGAGATGAAATAAAAAGGCCATTGTAAAGTGCAGGGAATGCTGTGATGCCTCCGGAGTGGAAGGGCTCCCTGCTCCTTCAGAGGACATATGGCCTGGGTGCGTGGGGCAGAGGGGCTGCACGGGACCCAAGGAGCTGCCCAGCACCATGATGCTGTCTGCTCCTGCAGTGGTCAGGCTAAGAAAGAAGGAGATGGCGGAGCCACCAGGCAAGCTGAAAACCACAATTTTGCCCTCTCCTGAGCAACAGCTGCAGTTCTGCTCCCCCGAGCACACAAAGAAATTAGAACTAGAGAAAGTTCACAGCATATTTCTTCATCAGTTTCATTAAACTGATGGCAGCAAGGTTTGTGCCAAAGGGGAGTGCTGGGATGCAGCAGGGGCAGCACTGTGGTACTCAACTGATGTTGCAGGTGCCAAGAGCATATGGGAATAGAAGGAGACCAGATAACTGTTTGAAAGAGAAATGCATGAGGGTTCACCTGTAACAAGCATGAAAATAAATTAATAAATGGAAATAAGTGAAATCCTCAGGGAGGTTATTAAATATCCACAAACCAGATCTGGCTTGTGTAGTCCCTGAGCTGAAAATATTGGGTAATACTAGGAGAAAAGATGATGTGAACTTGTCCTCTTCTTCCTCCATCCTTGACATCTGCTCCTGCTGGCATGGGTGGAGCCCAAAGCCAGGGCTATCTGGACCCACAGCTGGGTATACATTAATTATGGAGAAAATATAGGAGAAAGCTAGGGCTGAACTCAAAACACCCAGCCGAGCAGTGCACATTTGCTTTCCACTCAGGTCCCATTTAAGGAGCAGATGCAGCCTTAGAGGCCTTCATGAAGACACCACCTCCAACAGCTTGTCAACCTGGTCATCGTTGTATGGCTAAGATGTGCACTGGGTCTCCCAGGCTTTGGGCAGCAGAAGGCATGGTGAGGACCAACAAAAGCCAGGCAGAGCAGGGGAGCAGCTATTTGCAGGTGGTGTGGATTTGTGCCAGCCAGGAAGGGAAGCCTTGGCTGTGAGAAGGGCTCTCCAGCGTTACACAGAGCCTGTCCCTGGGTTTGGGGGATGAAGAGATCCTCCTGCCCTTCATGAAGGAGGATCTGATCACATGGGTGCTGGGGATGGAGGTTCACCGCAGGCCTTGATTCAGATGGCTGACTCCCTGGACCAGTTTTGGAAGAAAAAGTTAGCGAGTCCCCATCATGTCTGTCCCCAAGACAGGTGGGAGCCCACATGGTTAGCAGCAAGCACCTGCACAGGAGCAGCTCCCAGCTGTGCCTGGGCCATAACCAGGGTGGTCTGGGCACACCACCTGCTTCAAAATGCAGAGGAAGAACCCTGCCTGTGGCCAGGGACATCTGGGACAGACCCACAGCATGGACAGACCACACCAGGCATGCACCATGAGAACAGTGCTCCCCTTTATACCAAATCCATCATACTGACAATCTGTACATTTCCCGATGGATGCTGCTACCTGTGTGGGACTGGGGCATTAGAAGTAGCAGCTCTGGCACAGCCCAGCATCCCAGCTCCTCTCCAGAGCCTCTCATGGAGCAGCAGCTGCACCAAGTCCAAGGGCACACAAGTTTGCGGAGATGCCACTGGGGTGTGGGCATGGGGTCTGTGGGGGAGGGGGGGGATGGGGGGACAGAGCTGATGAGCCCTGGGCAAATGTGCTTAGGCTTGTCTTGGCTTGTGCCACGTCCCAGGGCCAGGCTGGGCACTTTACACAGGGGTGCCTTGGCCAGCTCTGCCCTTAGCAAGCCACCCATCCAGGTTCTCCACGTGCAGTCTCCTCAGTCCTCCAAGGGCACCAAGGTGACCCTCACTGAAGCTGAGGCCACCCAGCCAGGATGCGGCCACTCTAGTGGGTGTTTTTGCTGGAGCTTGCCTGCTTCAGCCCATCTGTGCTGCTGCAGATGGAGTCAGAAGTGATCCTCCCGGCATTGTTTCGTGGACACAGGAACTGCTCCTGCCCTTCATAGGGACAGATGTCTGTGTACAGTGGCAGCAGATCTTGCAGAAACTCTCACCAGGGTGAAAGCCTCGTTATTTTACCGTTGGGTCAGATGTGGCAGTTGGAGGTGGCTGCGAGGAACCTCTCTGCTCCACCTCATCCCTCCACGCCCCAGGATGCCTGATTCCACGGCAGCCCTGGGAGTTCCCATTGCATGACAGCGGGCAGCAGAGGCCGGGTGCTCTGGTCTTTGCCTCTGCAGGGTGTTTGCCTGGATGCCTGCAGGGTCTGCATGAGGGAGGGTTGTTGTCCACCTGTTTGTCTGCCCTGCTGAGGCTGTGAGAGGTGAACGGGACTGGCTGTGCACATGCCTCAGAGCCAGCCTACCTGTGTGCCTAACCAAGGAATTTGGGCAGTGCCCCTGACAGATTTGTAGCATCTTGGCACTTCCCCAGCTGCTGGTACTGCCAGTGAGTTCTGGCACTAGCCTGCAAAGCAAGGGAAAGAAATGTATGGATCTCAAGCCAAGGTAAGATGAATGGGTTATGTCTTCCAGCCAGGATTACCTGCTTAGCATATATATGAAACACCCAGATGAAGAGAAGACGTGAGGCCTGCTGCCTGACCAGGGAGGCTGGGCAATGGGATGTCCTGGCTGCTGTGTGCAACTCTTGGGGCAGGCTGGCACACGCACTGTGGAAATTTGAATGGGGGCCAGATAATTGCTCAGAGTGGGAAGAGAAACTGGGTCTTGGCTTGGGGACAGGAGGAAAATGCTGCATAGTGCTGCGGGGACACTGCTCTGTGGTTCCCTGGACCTTCTTGAGCCACCAGAGCAATCAGGAATGGGTGAACAACATGCAGCTCACCCCAGACTGCCCCCTTACAGTACGTGGGATGGGGAACAGGTCCTCTGTCCGACACAGTGACAGTGTTAGTAGTGACAGATCATGACAGACCACATGGGTCAGATATGCTCCTGGGAAGCTCAGGACGTACTCAGTGACACCATAGCCCCTCGAGGGAGCTGGGCCTCACCTGTGCAAACAAGGAACAGAATTAGAGCCCAGAGGGAAATCTGGAGTCTGTGACTCCCTTAGATGCTGTCTTCTCCAATGATGCTGTAGGTCCATGGAGGATCCCAGCACTCCCAGCAGAGTAGTTGTCCCTCGGTGCCGCCCTGCTCTGTGCCGGCGGGAGCCTGGTGAGGAACCAGCAGCGTCGGCTCCATCTCTGTGTGCCTGCAAATTTTGCGAAGAATGTCAATGTCACGCGAGAGTAGGGAGACCCACTTCTGGCCCTGCTGCACCAGTCTGGGCCATGGTCATTGCAGTCACCAGGCTCTGTGACTGCAACACAGCTGCTGCAGCCCGCAGGGAGCCTGGCACTCACTGCCACTTGGCACAGGCAGGCAGTGCTCAGCCTGCACCATCCATGGCCAGGCAAGGGGCATCGAAATGAAGGGCAAGGAGCTGCTGTTACCACTCACTGAAACCTGGAAACTGCATTTAATATGAAATTGGCACATTTGAGGACCTGCTTTAAATTCGTCTCAGGAGAAAACTGTCCTATAAAATAAGCAATTCTGGAACAAATATAGTTTGGAAGACAAAAGAACAAATTGTGTTTCAAAATAAAATGTTCATTTCATACTATTTTATTTTATTTTATTTATTTTATTTTTTTTCTTTTCCTCATGGATACAAATTGCATTTATTTACATTTCTGTCATTCAAGATGTGTCAACAGCAGTACTGTGTAACATGCATCAGACTCACACTGGGGCAGAGGATTCTGGCTCTTCCATTATTTTACTCAAATTACTGTATTTGTTTTATATCATTCTGAATGACTTATACTTAGCATAGACTGAAACATCTTATTTTCTAGATCAAAGTGTGTCTTTGTGTTTTAATGAAATACTTTGACACAATAGCTCCATGTTAGTTTAAAATCATTATTTAATATATTGAAAACTTCTGGTCCTCTAGTTAGTATGCTGTGTGCTTGTCTTCCTACCTTTTGTGAATCGTCAAAACATTTCACTACAAAACAATTGTATTAGGATACATCAGTAATGATTGTACACACCATGATGTGTTTTTTGATGAGGTGATATGTACACTGGACCACCATATAAAAATAATAAGTGATGCAAAACAGAGGACTAACGTAATGATCTTGAAAACAAAACTAGTTTTGCAAGTAAATATTACTTCCTGAGTGAAATGTGAAAAAATTTTAAAAGTGTCATGACTTCACAGGAGTTGAAGGTGGGTGGATCTGAAAGCTATCTGTCTCCTATCCACCTCTAAACTTAGATGAAGAGCTGTCTAGGTAAGGTGTTTGCACAGCTGCAGTGCCCTGGGATAGGGGGCTGAGCTCTCCTGGTGCTCTGCAGCACCCTCCAGACAAATGACCTGGTACTTGTGAGGCTTTTACATGCAGTCCTGCAAAGTATCCAGACCGGTAGGCCAGGGCTGGTGTTTCAGCATTGGGTCAGCTGCTGCTGCATTCAGTGATCTTCACTGAGTACAATCTGCTGGATGAGCACTATGGCCCACTCTGCTGAGCAGCTGATTCCCCGTGCAGGGCAGAAGGTTCTCCTCACTCTCTATGGAGTAACTCCTGCAATATGCATTCTGTTGCTTCTCATAGAGGCATCCCAGGCAGATGCAGCCAGACACCGCAGGTGGCAGTGACCTGTCCCAGAAAGGACAGGATGCAGCCCTCAGGTGCAAGGCACCTGTTCAGTGCATAGGAATGCCTCCTGTGCTCACTTTCCCATTCCCACTTGTATTCTCTTATCCAGGTTTAATATCTATTTACCTACATGTTGCCCAAATTCCATCCTATTCCTCCCATTTTCTGTCTCTCATCTGTCCATTCACAAAATGCTCTTTTCCGATGGATTTCCTTGTCTTATTGTCTGTGCATCTGTATCTCTCTCTCTCTCTCTTTTTTTTTTTTTTTTTCTTTCCTACTCATCAGGTGATTACTACATGTAATGAAATAGGGAAGTGCTCTCTGTCAGTCTCCTCATCCTTCTTTATAAATGCAAGTCATCCTCTTTTCACAACAGATTTCAAAAATATTGCAAATTTTTACATTAAGATGACCTATTCTCTATTTACTCAGTGAAGTAAAAATAAATAAATAAATAAATAAACAAACAAACAAGTGTGATTTGGGTTTTTCTCTGCATGGAAATATCCATTTTGTGAATTTCAGGGAAAAGGCTCAATTTTTAAGAAAGAAAATCTCAGAAGTTGAAAAACTGTGTACCAGAAACCTAAAATTTTGTCTCTGCAGAGCTGAGATCTTCCTTTCTTTTGCACATCTCAGATCACAGTTCAGTATGACCAGGTCTGGAAGATTAGGAGCCAAAAGTCATTGACTTTATTAACCAGGGACCACATCTGCCCTCAGTGTAGACCATGCCAAATGTACATCACTCATGCTCCTGTGGACTGAAGAGATATGTGCTGTCTGTTCTAGATGAGTCTTATTTACTGCACTGTAGATGAACCATGAAAGGATCTTTAATACTTTTCCACCTACTGATCAGCTACTGTAGCTATTCCCTTCTCTGTTTACCTAGGTTTGTGCTCACCTGGCAGTTGTCTGCCTGAATCTGTCTAGATAGTGATTCACCTTCTTGTCAACATACCCAGAGATCTGGTAGCATTGCAGCCTCTTGCCTATCGAGTAACTTGAGATTGCTGTAATGTGTATGTGAGCATGTGCCTGAAAGACACAGATAATGTATAAAACCACTGAATTTTATTATTTGTCATTGTTTTGGCTACTGTTGTATTCCTGGACAAGAAGACTGCAGCAGGAAGACATCTGTAAATGGCTCTGACAATCTAGAAATTAACTGCAGGGGAAGGACAGTGACATTTTGTGCCCATTCCAGGCTCCTCGTCTCACATATAGCTTGCTTAATTTCTGCCAATTCAGATGAGTTTTGTCTAGCCAGCTGCTATACAGTCCAGGGCTGGACTTCCTGGAGCTGAAGCTGGATCAGATCAGAAGAGAAGAAGTTGGCTGGCATGGGCAGGTGGGCAGGGAAACGCAGGTTGCCTCCTGTCATTGGCTTTGCCAAGGCCCCAGGGACCCAGACAGAAAAAGCTGTGGAAATCCAGCTTGCTGCTTGCCTGTTGTGAGCATTAGCCAGACTATAAACTTGTTCTGCACCTTATTTCAGAGTTTCAGGACGACAAAAGACTTTGCACTGAGAAAATAAATAAATACATAAATAATAATGAAGGGAAGCATCCCATCAGAAGATGTCAAACATTGCCCAGTGGCTGGCTACCGCTCCTGCAGTGTCTGCGGGATACAGGTGGTGAGACAAGGAGGATGGAAACATAAGTCAGAGAGAGTTATTCACTCTTTCTCACTATGCAGGACCTGAGCCAGGAAGAAAGCTGTTAGGTTTAAAACTTGGAAAAGGAAGGGTCTGTCCATACAAATGTATGAGGAAATTGTGGACCTCCACAGGGCATCAGATTGGCAAAGAGAATAAAGGGACTCAAGATGGAATAGGACTAAAACAATGGTCTGAGATGATGATCTGTACAGAAACTCAGAAGCCTCTGAACACTATGACACCACGATGAGATGGCCAGGGAGGGAAGCCGGGGCTTGTTCTGCTTCTTAAGCTTCTCCTCACAAACATCCTCTACTGGCCACAGCCTGTTCTGGCAGCAGAGCTTCGAGCTTTGAGCTCCTTTGCTCAAAACCCTGAGTTGAGGGAAGGATGTTTACTCCCCTCCTCTGTATGATAACTGCTCTTTTCATGTGCAAATGTACAGCAAGTGTACAGCTTCTTGTGCCTAGCCTGTGGTCTGGGAAGGTGCTGGATATCGGGCAGTGCAGGCAATTTGTCCTCCTGGTCCCTGATCCTTGATAGTGCACTGCAAGAGACAGTACACTGCTCTCTGTAGCTCCCCTGGCTGCAGGAAACATCCAGAAGCACTGCAGGAATTCCTAGCCAGATGCATAAACCATATTTATTCACATGGCATATTATGTAAAGCAAGATTTCGGCTCGTTCTGTATTCGTTTACAGCAGGTTAAAGGAAAATAATCCTTTCAGCGCTGCACTGTAGGTGTGGTGGCAGTAACGGGGGCTGGAAACAGGCAGCGACCACTCAGCAAGGCCAGAGCAGTGGTGCAGGCCGCCAAGTTGGCCCATGGGCTCAGCAGGGCCAGGGTCCAGCCAGGTGCAGGCTGGGCCGTGGCAGAGGCTGGCCATCACAGGGCCTCATGGAGCTACCCTTGGCCATGCTGTGCCTGTCCTGGAGCCCTGCCAGTCTTGTCCTTGTGGGCGGATGCACCCGGGAGCTATGCAGCGTCCCACTGGTGCAGATGCTGGGATGGTAAAATGTGGCTCGCAAGCTTAGCAGAAAAGGTGACAATGGCACTTTCAGATGCTTCTAGGTGTGACAGGCACCCAGAAAGCAATGTCACTTTGTGTAGGATGCAGACAACTGCTGTTGGCAGGCTTGATGTGGTGGGGCGAAGCTGTCCACCCCCACGTGCCAGCACATGTACACAAATCAAGAAATACTCCTCCAAGGAGCCAGCTGTCCTTGTGTGAGAGACCAGGAAACATCACACTAGTCAGCGTGACAGCATTGCACAGGCAATCCCCAGCAGCTGACGTGTAACAAACATCTGGCAGGAACACTACTTTTTACTGATCTCCACCTGGACATTGAGCCATTGACTGTAACTTTTTGAGTGTGACCATCCAGCCAACTCCTCACCCACTGAGATGTCCATTCATCAAATTCATGTCTCTCCAATCTAGAGACAAGGATATCGTATGGGACAGTATGAAGTGCTTTGCACAAGTCCATGTAATAATGTCAGTTTCTCTTCCCCTATCCTCCAATGCTTTAACCCCAATTGTAGAAGGCCACCAGATTTGTCTGGCAACATCTGCCCTTAGTGATGCCATGTTGGTTGTCACCAATCACATCCTTACTTTCCATGTGCCTTTGCCTAGTTTCCAGGAGGATTTGATCCATGATCTTGCCAGGCACAGGGGTGAGACTGACTGGCCTGTAGTGTCCCATGTCTTCCTTTTCTCCCTTTTTAAAAATGGGGGTTATGTTTCCCTTGTTCCAGTCAGTGGGAACTTCACCAGATTGCCACAACCTCTCAGATATGATGGACAGTGGCTTTGCAACTTTATCCACCAATTCCCTCAGGACCTGGGGATGTATCTCCTCAGGCCCCATGGACTTGTGCACCTTCAGGTTTCTTATCTGGTCTTGAACCTGATCTTCCCCTACAGTGAGCAGTTCATCAACTTCCATTCCTGCCTTTGCCTTCTGGGGCCCAGGCCATGTGTCTGGAGCTCTTGTCAGTGAAGACTGAGGCAAAAAAGTCATTGAATACCTCAGCCTTCTCCATATCCCAGGTAAACAGGTCTCCCGTTTCCTTCTGGAGAAGGCCCACAATTTCCCCAGTCTTCCTTTCATCACTGATGTACCTATAGAAGTCTTTCTTGTTGCCCTTTATGTCCCTGGCCAAATTTAATCCTAAAAGGGCTTTAGCTTTTGTAACCTGATCCCCAGCTTCTCAATGTCTCTGTGTCCCTTCCAGGCTATCTATCCTTGCTTACACCCTCTGTAGGCCTCCCTTTTCTGTCTGAATTTGGCCAGGAGCTCCTTGTTCATCCATGCAGGCCTCCTGGTATTTTTACCTGCCTTCCTCTTTGTGGGGATGCATCGCTCCTTAGCTTGGAGAAGTTGATCCTTGAATATGAACCAGCTTTCTTCAGCTCTTCTTCCCTCCAGGGTTTTGTCCCATGGTACTCTACTGAGCAGATCCCTGAAGAGGCTGAAGACTGCTCCCCTGAAGTCCAGGGTAGCGAGCTTGCTGTGCACCCTCCTTGCTGCCCTCTGAATCCAAAACTACACCATTTCATGTTCACTGCAGCCAAGCTTGCCACTGAGTTTCACATTCTCCACCAGTCCCTCCTGGTTGGTGAGAATGAGGTCCAGCATAGCACCTCTCCTCGCTGTCTCCTCTATCACTTGGAGAAGGAATTTGTCATCAGTACATTGCAGGAACTTCCTGGATTGCCTATGCCCTGCTGTGCTGTCCCTCCAACAGATATTGGGGTGGTCCCCCGTAAGGACCAGGGCTTGTGAGCATGAGGCTGCTTCTATTTGTTTATAGAGGGCCTCATCAGGGTCTGTTCCCTGTCCCTGCCCTCCCTGACCCTTCAGCTCCTCACCCATCCCTGGGTAGAGCTCCAGACACTCCAGCTGCTCGTTGACATAGAGGGCAATGCGCCCTCTGTGCCTCCCCTGCCTGTCCTTCCCAATGAGCCTGTGTCCTTCCAGGTCTCTCAGGGTAAGGTACCTTGCTCCTATTACCCCCTCACCCTCCACGGCACTGATTCTCACACTCCTGTGTTACAAGCACACCATACACGAGTCTGAGGACTCTCTGCCTTTTTCAGGAGGGGACCTGGTCTTCCTCAGGGTATAACAAGAAGCAAAATTGGTGTCTGTCTTTTTCAGGAGTTTTCAGGAAAATTAATGTCAAGCTGTGCTGGCAACATTTGTGTCCCTGAGAGACCAAAGTTTGGATATAGACTGAGAGTCCCAAATAAAATGAACTGGTGATCAGAAACCTCATCTGAGACATCTGAGGATGCCGGCAATTAAATGGTTGAGAAGGAGCACACAAAGGGCAGCAGGATTTGGCACAAGGGAGCAGGGAGCAATGGCCAGGCCAGGCCTGCACTGGGCAGGGGGGAGGAGGCTGGAGGATGCTGCCAGTGCAGGGGAAGCAGTAGGGATGGGGGCTCCTCAGCATTAAGGCCCAGCAGCTGCTGTACAGATGGGGGAGATGGGCATTGTAAAGATCCTTCATCCTCCATCTGAGCTACCAAAATGTGTTGCTGCCTGTGTAACCCCAAGCCTTGCCATTCCTCCTGTCTTGCCCAGTGTGTTTCTGATGTCATTACATTTCCCATTCTTCCCTTTCTGATAACAGCAGCTTCTGGCACAGCACACCATCACCCTGCTGCCAGACTGCCTTGGAAGCTGACAGATCCTTCATGTGAAGCTGTCTCAGCAAACTGACAGCCCTTTGTAATCACAGGGACTAATCTCAGCTCTGGTACTGGGACAGGAAAATCCCCACATGGGTGTTTGTAAGAAACCTCGTGGCACAGACCAGCACCTCAGGCAATGGATGTCACATGCGGACGATGTCCACATCCAAGGGTCAGTGTCCCCAGCTCCTTCATCGCCTCTCTGAGTCCTGCCTTCAGTGACAGCAGCAGAGAGCACAGCCTCTGCTGCTCAGTGAGACTTGGGGATCCTGGGTGTCTGGATGACATTAGGCAACTTCCCACAGCTGCTAATTGGGCCAGATGTCCCTCCTGCTGCTATAATTGGCATTTTCCAGTGATCTCCCAGAGCCAAGTCTGGCACCTCGTGTCGTTCATCATGACGTTATTTACTGAGGATATTCTTTTCATTAATTTAGTTAATTAGTCCTGACTCTTCACAAAACTTCTCACAGGTCTGGTCATGTTCTTTGATCGTTTCTCTTAGATCAAAAAAACACCAGTGGCAAACCTGGGCCTGCCGTGCTCTCCAAAATGGACCGTTTTCTGGGAAGTACTTCAATGCTGAAGACAATGGACAACCTCTTGTTGTAGATGCAGAATCCTCAAAAACATGGGCTCGCTTTCTCCAAGGGCATCTCCCAGACACTGCAGATTCACGTGAGGCAGGAATTAATTTGTGGGGGGAGCTGGCTGAGACAGCAGAACATGCTTACTTCCGTAGAGATGCATTGTATTCCTTCAGCTCTCCTACTCATCAAGGACCAGGGAAGGGATATGGGCTTTTTCTCATCCCTCTGTTTGCACCATGCTGCACACGGCATTGTACTAAAAATGGTTCTCATGTTTCCCTGCTGCTACATGCTATGTATTATCCCTCCAGAGCATCCCTCCAGCATGAATGCTGAACCAGCTGCTTCTTTCCCCATCCTGGGCAACTCCTTGCAGAGGGAGGTCGGATGTCCCCCTTCACCACTGTTTCCCACAGATCACTTGAGTGCCCATGGACTTGTGTGCTGTAGCTTGTAAACTCTGAGCCAGGGTGTCCCTCTGCAATGACCTCTAACAGGTCAACAGCAACAGGACATCTCGTGCTCCAGGAGCCAGCTTGGATATCTTCCATTGGTGAGCAAATCCTACTTGGTTTGAGGTTAATTCTGTGTCTTTCTGTTGACTCTCTGAGCTTTTTTCCCCCTATATTTGAATTGCTAAGAGATCTTATCTCTTATCAGGGATCCAGTAGCTCTGGTGATTTTGCCTTTTTAGATTTATAAGAGCCACAAACTCTTCTCTGCTCTATTGATTTCTGTACTTTATTCAAAGCCACCTCTCAGCTGCTCAGGTTTTGTGCAGAGTGCGGAACTCCTCAATTTTCTGTAATACCCTGTGATAGTTTCCTCTGCCTGCCTTAATTGAAAGTACTAAAAACATCATGTGCTTCAGAGCAGGTGACAAGCAGGTATAAGAAATGAAGCTGTCTTCTGATAGTCTTCCTTCTCCAGCTCATCTGCTGCTTGAAGAGAAACAAGAAAGCACCATTTAAATCTTCCCTCCCACCCTGCCACCTTTGCAAGAAATCACACCTTGTGCAGGGCTTTTAGTAGGTCTGTGCTTGCCCCTGATCACTTTGCTCTTGTGGTTGATGAAGTCTGTCCTAAAGCCATCATATCCTGCACCAGCCCAGGGCTAGGAGACTCAGAGAGGCCGGTTATGCATCTGGAGGAGATGATTTGAGACCTTCTCTGAAAAGATGAGTGACCATCTTACATCCTCACATGGTGCTCTGGTGAGAGGAGCCAAAGTGGGCTGATGCCAGGGTAAGCAGGGTTCACAGCAGTGGTTGTGCTCAGACAACAATCGTAGACTGCTGAAGAAACATTTAGAGCTACCATCACTGGAACCATTATGGATCTACAGCCTTGCCTGGCACTTGGCTTTCCCAGTCCCGCCTGCAGCGAGGACAACACAGCATGAGAGCTAACACCAGCTCCAAACCACGGTGGGTGAGGCTGAACATGGCAAACCTCCTCTGCCCTTGGTTTGCTAACAGAGGGATTAAAGCCTCTCAGTTTGTAGCAAGAGGCATTTGCTGCCTGTTGCTCATACAAGGTCATAATGGCTGGCATCAGGGCTCTATCCCAAGAGTCACGAAAAGTGGTAAATTGAGATTGGTTGTCCCATGACGTATTGGATGCTCAGGTGTCACTGCCAACATACCACAAGCTCCTCTCCACTCCTCTTTGCTCCCAGGGACGAAACACCACCAGAAGCATTTGTCTGCCTTGTTTTCCTCCTTCCTGTCAGTACTGCTGAGGGAGGAAGGTGAGGTCTTGCCAAGACACAGCACTTACCTCGTTCTGCCATCAAAAATCAAGTCAGCCCAGCGACTAGCTGTTATTAGCGCTGAATGCTGGCATGCTGGGACATTGCAAAAGAGAACTTTCTGCACAGGGCACTGCATGTGCATCCACACAAAGGAAGTAAGACATGAGGGAAAGCAGAGCAACTTGGAAGAGGTGTAAAGGTCCCAGGTGGCCTGGGGTTTTGGAGGTGTGTGTCTTTTCCCTATCATGTTTGCTACAGAAGGGAATCATGGTTCCCAGTTCTGTCAGCTTCATTTTCAGGCTTCACTGGAGAGACATGGGAGCACCATAAGGAGAAGGATCATTGTCATTGATCAGGCAGAGTAGAGGGGAGTGGTGGTCTCAGAGGGGCAGCGGATCTAGACCTGAATGGCCATCTCAAAGCATAAAACATAGAATCACAGGATAGTCTAGGTTGGAAGAGACCTCCAAGATCACCGAGTGCAACCTCTGACCTAACACTAAAAAGTCCTCCACTAAACCATATCACTAAGCTCTACATCTAAACATCTTTTAAAGACCTCCAGGGATGGGGACTCAACCACTTCCCTGGGCAGCCCATTCCAGTGCCTAACAACCCCTTCAGTAAAGAAGTTCTTCCTAATATCCAACCTAAACCTCCCCTGGTGCAACTTTAGCCCATTCCCCTTTGTCCTGTCACCAGGCACGTGGGAGAATAGACCAACCCCCACCTCACTACAGCCTCCTTTAATGTACCTGTAGAGTGTGATAAGGTCACCCCTCAGCCTCCTCTTCTCCAGGCTAAATAGTCCCAGCTCCCTCAGCTGCTCCTCATAAGACTTGTTCTCCAGACCCTTCACCAGCTTCGTAGCCCTTCTCTGGGCTTCTCTCCATGTCCTTCTTGTAGTGAGGGGCCCAGAACTGAACACAGTACTCGAGGTGCGGCCTCACCAGAGCCGAGTACAGGGGGACAATCACTTCCCTGGACCTGCTGGCCACACTGTTTCTGATACAAGCCAGGATGCTGTTGGCCTTCTTGGCCGCCTGAGCACACTGCTGGCTCATATTCAGCCGACTGTCAACCAATACTCCCAGGTCCTTCTCTGACAGGCAGCTTTCTAACCCCACATCTCCCAGCCTGTAGCTCTGCTTGGGGTTGTTGTGCCCCAGGTGCAGGACCCCGCACTTGGCCTTGTTGAACTTCATACCGTTGGCCTCGGCCCATTGGTCCAGCCTGTCCAGATCTTCCTGCAGAACTTTCCTACCCTCGAGCAGGTCGACACACGCACCTAACTTGGTGTCGTCTGCAAACTTACTGAGGGTGCACTCGATCCCCTCATCCAGATCATCGATGAAGATGTTAAAGAGGACTGGCCCCAGTACTGAGCCCTGGGGGACTCCACTAGTGACCGGCCTCCAACTGGATTTGACTCCATTCACTAAGACTCTCTGGGCCCGGCCAGCCAGCCAGCTCTTAACCCAACGAAGCGTGCGCCAGTCCAAGCCATGAGCAGCCAGTTTCCTGAGGAGAATGCTGTGGGGAACAGTGTCAAATGCCTTGCTGAAGTTAAGGTAGACCACATCCACAGCCTTTCCCTCATCCACTAAGCATGTCACATTGTCATAGAAGGAGATCAGGTTCGTCAAGCAGGACCTGCCCTTCATAAACCCATGCTGACTAGGCTGATCGCCTGCTTGCCCTGCAAGTGCCCTATGATGACGCCCAAGATAATCTGCTCCATGAGCTTCCCATGCACTGATGTCAAACTAACAGGCCTATAGTTTCACAGGTCTACCCTCTGGCCCTTCTTGTAGATGGGCATCACGTTTGCTAGCCGCCAGTCAAGTGGAACCTCCCCCGACAGCCAGGACTGCCGATATATGACGGAAAGAGGCTTGGCCAGCTCTTCTGCCAGTTCTGTCAGGTGGATCCCATCCGGCCCCATCGACTTGCGTACATCCAAATGCTGTAGAGGCCACCAACATCACACCAGCCTCTCTCTCAATGTGTTTTAGTGTCACAAAGCCAATCTAATGTTCATCTCTGCTGCATCCCTGTTTGCAAATGATGCTGAGTAGCAGCTGAGCATAAGGTGCTACACTTGCAGCTGGGACTGGATGGGAGCTGCATCAGGTGTACATTTGAAAGAAGAGCTCTCTGGACAAGTCCAGAAATGATTCCCTTTCTGTCCTTTACCTTCACTGTAAGAATAAGCTGAACTTGATCTAAATTGGAAACTTGAGAAGTTGAGTGACCTTTAACCCGTATCTGAAAGCTTTGGTGGTTATCTTTTTCTTCAAAGAAAAAAACATAACAACAAACAGAAACAAACAAACAAAGAAATAAAAGACAGTGGCTATCCTGCTAGAACACATATCCAATCTCGATTGATTCCAACTGGCAATTTGCTCTTGCCTAGCAAGCAGCTTGGGAAATTAAAAAGCCAGCACCAATCACAAACAAGAAATGATAGCAACAAGCCCAGTAATCAGAAAGGCCAGGGAGCCGTAAAGATGGTTGCAAAAGGCCAAGCATGTCTCTGGTGTAATGTGGTTCCAGCAGGAACAGCACATCTTGCAGTGCTGTTGGTTGGAGAGAGCCTGTCCTTGGCAAGCAGCAGGGAGAAAATTAAGTCTGCTCATTTCTGTTAAGGCCACCTCTTGCTCCCTGACTAAAGGATAATGGGCTAAGGTAGGACTTCAGGGGCTAAAATGCCTTTCATCCCCATTTTTCTTGGGGAGCAGAATGCTTTGGGTTGTACCTTTTATTTATTTATATATATATATATATATATTTCCTCTTCCTATAAGTAGGGGCTTTTAGTCCAGGATATTTTGACTCAGTCTTGGCTTTGGGACAGTATTGCTCCTGCCCTGTGCCTGGTGTTGTGGTGGCAGGGATGCTCTGTGGTCAAAGGCCCCACAGATGTGACCTGATGGCTTGGGGGACATCACATCACCCTGTGCTTAGGTGATGCCCCTGGAGGGCATCAAATGGATGCTCAGATGGAGCCCTCAACCACCTGCTCTTCACCTTGGCTTTCTTGAGAAGAAGGCAAGCAATGCTATGTCCTGACAGGGCTGTATGATTTTGCTCCAGGGCTGGAAGCTGCTGTCTCCAGTGCAAGCAAGCAAAGAATTGCACATAGGCTGTGAGCATTAGTTGTGCTACATTGCTGGCCCAGTGGCCTGAAGGATTCAAGAGGCAGGAGCAGTCCTGCCGAAGTCAAAGGAAGGACAGGAAATTCCAACAGCCGTGATCCCACTTATCCCTTCACCTTTCCCTGTCCCCCCCCCACTGTGCCAGAGCCTTTGCCAGCACAGTAATAAACAGAAGAGCTGCCCCAGCAGGACTCCCACATCCTGCCTTCAAAGTCTTTTCATTGTGGACAGGGCTGCTGATTAAGGGAATAAATGAATCGGTGCAGGGATGGAACCTGCTGCTCCCCTTGCTGCAACAGCCAAAGGGAGATGGGAGGTGACCTGGGTATGCACAGGACACAGAGGAGATGGGGTAGGGGGCATTTACCGTGCCCAATAGCCCAGGGGTTGGCACAGCTGTGGATGCCAGCTTTAGCCAGCCAGCTCCGGGGCTATGCTGAGCCACCAAGGCAGCCTGACAGTACAAATTTCCTGAATGATTCAGGGACAGATTTGTACACCATGCAAAAAAAAAAAAAAAAAAAAAAAAAAAAAAAAGACAGATCTAATTTAAAGATTGGGTTAGTGGAGAAGAAATAAGAAAACCCACTTGGTGTTTTTGTTGAGCTGTATTTGGCTAAAACAGATTAGGGGCAGATGCTCAGCTAGTGTAAGGTGGCACAGTGCTTTGGGCGCCCATAAAAAAGGACTAGTGTGCTTCCTTCTCAGTAATCTCTAGTCTCTAGGGGCAGTGCAACACTAGTGCAAGAGCTGTAAAGTGACATTAATACTGAGAGATGGATTAAATGGGAGACTTGGAGGCAGCAATATGCATGAATTTCTGAATTCACTGGGCATCTCATGCTAGCCCTTCTGCAGAGAAAGGTGACGCACAAATGGCTCAATACCTTTTACAAATGTTGCCTCTAGCTTTGCTAACTCCCTTTGGTGAAGGTGTTTGCCTGGGGCTGTTCAGATCCCCAAAACCCACACCTTTATGCAGTGCTGCAGGTATGTTGGGTTCTTGCTCTGCACACCAAGGGGAGAAGGGGAGAGGGTGGAACCCTGATATTTTGTAGATTCCTGAGACCTTACAAACATATATATCCTCTCTCTCCTTCTCTACACCTTCCCCAAGTCTTTACAGCAAATTCAGCCTTTTTTTTTTTTTTTCTTTTTTTCCCCCAACACTGAAAAGCAAGCTTTACTGCTATGTTTGTCACCCAGCTGGCTCCTCAGCCATGGCACTCCCACAGCTTCCAATCTGAAGCACTTTGCAAACCCATTTAATTATGAATTAATTAATTTCATTTCTCCCAGGAGAGCAGGACACAGCAAGCATTGTACTGACTGACTGAAGACACTGAGCACTGCCATGGATAAGCCCACCATCCAGATCTCAGACTGGTCCCTGAAATATGAAGACTTCATGGGCATCTTGGGTACCCCTATTTTCCAGCAAAATATACCAAGAGGATCAGTTTCATCCATTATCCAGATCTTACTGGACTTTGCCTCTTAGGGATGAAGAGACCAAGGCTGAAAGCATAATTTATCCAGGACATGCCATGGTTTGGTGGAATAGCATCATATAACAGCCATGAGACCCTGAATCTAACATCGTTTTGCTGCATGGCTGTAGGTGCATCTCATGCATGTTCAGCTGCAAACCAGCAATAGGGCCATTCTGCTTGGGACAAGGCAATGCCCCCTTGGTGTGGTTGCGGGAATGCATCTCTCTATGGTGCAGGCAGTCCTGCCTTGCTTCCTTCCTTCAGCCCCTGGGGTCTCAGAGGATGAGGTGCGGGGAGAGGGGAGAGGCACTTAGATGTCAAAACTGAAAATTCACTTCTGAAAATTCACTTCTGAAATTTTCTTTTGATTTTTTTTTTTCATGAATACTTAGTGAACAAAATTGTTTCATCCCAGTTTTCAAACAGACTTTTTCACCTTAAGACACCGCTGATTCATAGAGACAAAGGTAAAGAAGGGAATGGGACAATCCTGTATCTTCTCAATTAAATCTATACCAAAGCTCCTAAAACCTCAGTATCAGTGCCAGAGTCATTGTCTTTCCACTTTGTCGCATGTTGCTTGTACGATGAAGATAAAGGTGGAAACAAAATCCTTCCTAATAAACAGCACCTTGGATAATGGTGACTAGGGCTGCCTGCCCTCCCTTCTTCACAGCCACACAGCGAGTGGTCCTGCTCCCCGAGCTGCAAAGAGGGGCTGGCTTCCTGGCACTGCCTCCTGCAGCGTAGGACTTGCCCAAACAGGTGCAGTGTCCCCACAGAAAGAACAAGTCCACCTTCACTACTGCTAATACACAGCTGGGATCGGGTACCATTGTTCTGCACTTTATGCAGACAGAGTCACAGCCAAGACAAGCCCAGAAGAGGGGGAAGTGGTAACTGGGAAGGGGCAGCTTGTCTTCCAGTACCAGCTGGGGACTATTGGAAAACAGTATATGCCCCTTGCTGGCCAGCTAGCAATGTTTCCCCAAAGGTCTCATGATTTTTCTTTGGTTATTGAGTCCATAGAATGACAGAAAGGTTTGGGTTAGATGGGTCCTCAAAGTCCACATGCTTCCAACCCCTCTGCCCCGGGCCAGGACACCTCCTACCAGACCAGGCTGCCCAAAGCCTCATCCAGGGATGGGGCATCCAGAGCTTCTCTGGGCAACCTGTGCCAATGCCTCACCACCCGATGAATAAAACATTTATTTCTTACATCAAATCTAAACCAACCCACTTTTAGTTTAAAAGCATCACCCTTGTCCTATCACTACATACCCCTGCAGAGTTTCTCCCCAGCTTTCCTGTAGCCCCCTTTAGGTCCTGGAAGGCTGCTGTAAGGACTCTCTGGAGCCTTCTCTTCTCTAGTCTGAACATCCTCAACTCCATCAACCTATTTTTATAGGAAAGGTACTCCAGTCTCCTCATCATCCTTGTGGCCCTCCCACATAGACTCCCTCCAACAGGTCTATGTCCTTCTGTTGGGGGCCGCAGATCTGATGCAGCACTGCAGGTGGGGTCTCATGAAAGTGGAGCAGAGTGGAAGAATCCCCTCCCTGTACATTCACACACTCCGAAGAGGATAAAACCCTCTGGATAAACAAGGAGCCAACTGGATCATGAGGAGGGGCTTGGGAGATCCTGTCTGTGCACAAATCCCAAACAGGCATGGAGGGAAGTGGAGTTGTCCTCAGCCACCTCCAAGCCCTACTAGTGACCCTGGCAAAGACATACACCCCATCCACCTCTTAATCTCCTGTGATTCCCCCTCTGGGCAGGGCAGCTTCCTTTCCCATTGCTTCAGACAGGTCCAAAATCAATGGTACCAGCAGCCCTGTGACCATGGCCCTGCACCACGCTGTGCTGCACTGCAGCGTGCCGCCAAGGAGCCCATGCCGAGACCAGCCGTTCCCAGTGAGTCAGCCAGCATGGTGCAAGGCTCCCAGTGTGCCAGCACTGCCAGTCAGTGAGCACACAGCTCTCCTTCGCACTAGCACCAGTGGCAGGCTGCAGGGGATGTGTCTGCAGCAGATAATGGGAAGAGGAAAGGCAGCACCCTGAGCAAATGTCCTGCTTGCCAGCATAACACGGAGGCTGCTGCGGACACAGCCGCCTGCTTTGAGCAGGGTTTGCTTCAGTGAATGAATGAGGCAGCTGATGAATATTCAAAATTGGCAAAGCAGATCACTTTCAGCTAAATTTGATCACAATATGGGATAAATTAAGCCACTGGATGAATGCATTTGAAATGAAGTTTAAAAGAACACACTGTACAAAGTCAGGAAAGTAGGTTTAGCCAAAATCTGACAATGTACACAAACAGACGAAAATAAAGTTCCTTTCACTGAGCAAATAATGAGGTCGGGATATCAGCCTCTCACCAAGTTCCTATGGAAACATTTTTTTTTTTTTCTTTTTAATTTAAAAATAAAGGGGGGGGGGGGATGGGAATAGCGGCTGGGAAATGAAAGATGCTCAAAAGGTCCAAGAACAGAGGGAGGTGTTCAACATGGGCATTATCTGGTGAGAAAAACAGCCTTATGTCCAGTGAGGCCCAAGAAGAAAAGGCAGGCTTGTTGGGAAAGGCACCACTATGGAGCATGAGCAGGGCCCCACAAATGCAACAGCAGCAGTAAAGGATGGAGGTGGGGTGGAAGCAGTCACTGCCTCCCTACCCCATTAACAGCCAAGTGAGAGGACAGCTTACAGTGCTCATTAGCTAACAAAGACCAACAGGCATGTGTGGGGCTGCAGGATGGGGCAGTTCTACACAGAGGGCAGGAGCAGGGGTTGCTGGCACCCAGCACATTTCCAGATCATTGCAGGACCAGGGTCAGGACACTGGGCTCTTTCAGCAGCTGGGAGAGGGGAGTGGGGAGCATTTGGACTCGATGCAGGGCAGTGGGCAGCACAGCCCCCTGCAAGGATGGGAGAGATTGCAGGAGACACAGAGATGACAAATGGAGGTTCACGCTCACCCTTCTGAAAGAAATAGATTAGTGAGGGTTCCTAAAGCAAAGTGAGGGACAGTACGAGAACTGCCTTGGCTTGAGGATCCGTGGAACTGAAAGCAGAGGGAGCAGTGCAAGCAGGCAGGCAGAGAGCTTGCTTCTCCCAGGTGAGCAGCATCCACTTGGGGATGGTTTTGGCCCTTATGGCAGGCCTGGGGACAGGAGCAGGAAAGGTCCTGTGGGTAGCAGTATACAGGAGAGCTGAAGGACCTTGCTGAGGTCTGTGCCTGGCCCTCCCTGACCATGCTAAGGCACTGTTCTGCTGTCAGATGGCCCCAGCTAGCCAGGCCTAAGGCCCTGTGCCAGCCCCAGGCCTGTGCAGCCCAGGCCCCACTGCCTGCAGGGACTGGCACTGAGCGGTGTGGCAGTGGCTGAGGGCCATTCAACATGGACCATGTCCCACCTTGCCCTGCTGCAGACCCAGAAGACTATGGGACAGACTGCAAACACACCAAATGTTGGTGAAGACCAGCATTCTGCCATCCCCAGCTACACACGAGGAACAAATGGGGCATGACAGCATGGAGCAACGGCCTTGTCCCAAACCAGATGTTGATGCGTGGAAAAGATAGCACAACCATAGGGTTGTAAAGTAGGTATACTTTATGGCAGTGCACTGGGCTCACTGGGAATAGCTTCCCTCAAAAAAGTGCGCACCTGCCCAGTCGTCTGTCACAGTTTTATACATGAATACTGTTATGTATTACATGAGCTCTAATACATATTCATTATTTTCCCCAAAAAGGTGGACCTCGTCCAAGTACTCATTTCCATACTCCCCGCCCTTAGCTCCTCCTGGATGTGCCTGCACAATGCTGGTTGTGGGCAGGGGTCTTTCAGGATGAAGGCAATGAGGAAGAGGAGGTTTATTTTCTTACCTTTCTGGACTTTGACCTTCTGTTGGACAGTATTTAGGCTTTTTTTGCTTATCTTTGCCTTGTTTCCTGCCAATAAGTTGTTCATCCTTCCCTAACGAGTTGTTCGTTCTTCCCTCATCTGTTGGCCTTGAGCGATATCTTCCTTTTTACATCTGCTTCTCATAAGGTTCTTATCTACATCCCCAATAATTAGGATATTTTACCATATATGTAGCTAAATATTAATTTGAATAAGTTTTAGCATCTTTCCCATCTCAATGTCAGCTCCCACCTTCCAGGGACCCAAGTGGTAGGGAAACCTGCTGGCCTATGAGGCCTCTTATGGCAGATGGCCTCCTTCTCCTGGAGCTACGCAGTTTGCAGGAGGAGAAAATTAAAGGGCTGTCTATCACGCTGACATGAACAAGTCTATTAGCAGCCCCTGGCAGGTGAGAGGAAAGCATTAGCATATGGAAAACGGGGGAGGAAAGGCAGCGTGTCTGGGACTGTTACGACTGAGCAGACAGGTGAAACCAGAGACGTTATAAATAAATCCCTTGCACACACCCCCAGACGTTCTTGTGCGAAGTCTGTGAAAGGCTCAGTGGTGCGGGGCCGGGCCCAGTGCAGGCAGGGCTGGCTGGCAGGCTGTGCACTGCACACAAGGAGCTGCTGGCACCGGCCGCATAGCAGCAGCAGAGCAGGCAGCAACTCCAGCTGAGAAGGGGAGCAGGAGCCCAGGCTCCCGAGGTTGGGCTCCGGCTGGGACCAGCCGTGGCAGAAAGATGTGGGGGAATGGCTTTCCTCAGCCATTCTCCCTGCCTTAAATGTAATGCCCTCTCTGTCGTGCACCCAGGAGGGTGTTTATTGCAATATCAGTGCCCTGGATAAGCGCTCTCAGTGAATGAGAAGAGAAAGCCAATAGCGTTGGAGCTGGCAGGAGCCACATTGGGAGTGACCCCAGGCCAGTGCTTAAGAGTAGTGCAGAGACAGGTGGAGGCAAAGGCCCATACCTTCAGGCTGTGATTTTGAGAAAATGACATACAAAAGGAGATGGACACTTGCATGCCAAGGAGTGTACAGGCTCTGCAGCACAACCCCTGAGGAAGGCGTGTGGACAGTTAGATGCCCCTCTAATAGTGGCAGAAGAGGCTTCTCAGGTTTTCCCGTAAATCTGACCCTGCAGCAAGGGGTGGTATGGCAGAGCAGTGGCATCTGTGCAACCCCCTCACCCCTCCTCAAGGTCTCAGTTAGGCAAATGACAGTTTATAGCAATGTCTAGTTTTAGGCCTTGAAGAAACAGTGATCTGGAGCCTGGGAATGCAGCCAGCTCAGGCAAGTAAACCTGCCCTAGGAGTCTGGAGTTCAGTCCCAGAGCGCAAGACACAGCAGCAGGGTCTGGTAGGTATGCAGAGCTGTGGCACACTCACTGCCTTATCATCCTCATGCAAACGCATGAGCTGCAGCAAGTATGGGTTAGTTTTATACAAAATAATAGCCGAGGTCACCAACAAATACCAGCCCTATTCCCCTCCCCAGCTACAAGAGAGCTGACCAGCTTTCCGGATGCACAGCTCTGCACATGAGTTGCTGATGCCTTTAAGCAATGCCTGGGTTTGCATGCATCGTTTGGGTGGCAAGGCTGGCAGCCTGGACGGGTTAGAAGTGAAACCTGCATACAGACATCATTAGAAGGTTCCAGGATGGCTTCTTGACCTCTACACACCCCCATCCCACCCTATGGCAAGTCCTAGAGAGTCATGTTGCTGCCTTTGCTGAAAAACACTGCTGTACCAGGGATGTTAATTTTTTATTTATGGCTCGGGTTTGGAAAACAAAATCCTGGTGAATATGCTTTTTTGGGAACTTCCTATAAGCAATAAGAGAGACAGAGGTCAGAGACAATAAAAGGAAGAACCAGCTGCAGGAAACCCTCCTGCCTACCCTGTGACCCTGGCTCTTCCCTGCTTCTCTAACTTCAAGGCTCCTGTCTCAGGCCCTGGTGATCATACTGTGCTCAGCAGGTCTCACCACCTTGCTTCATATGCCCTTAAGGAGAACTTGTCTTTGCACTTAAAGTGCTAAATATCTGTCAGAGGCATCCCATAAGAGTGCATTTGTTTCACAGCCCAGGATTTCAGCCCAGTGTCCTGAGCAGGAGAGGAGCTCATTGTGGTGGGAGACTTAAAATACTGTCAGGACCAGTGACAGGCTATGGGTAAGGGACAGTGCAAGTTCATAGGGTCCAGAGGTCAGGTGTGCTTTAAGAGATTGCCACCAGGCTGTCTTCCACAAGTGAAGCTGGCCTACAGCATGGAAGTACCTTCCTGTGGCATCCCAAGAGGCGGATCAGAGAGAAGCCTGGTCATGCCAAGTGCTGCTGTCTTTCCATTGCAATGGGGGTATGACCTGTAGGAGAGATCCTTTGTATAACTCCTGGCTGCTACAGGGGAACATGACCTGGTGTCTCTTTGGGAGCAGGGGTGGAAGACAGGTGTACTGCTCTCTCTCCTCATCCCTGGAAATGAGGAGGATCTGGAAGTGATCTGGAAATTATCATCTGCAAGGCTGCAGTGACATACATGTGCTGAGTTGTCTGCTGTTGCAATTAATGGCAGCCATTATAATAAGTGCTACAGTAATTATTTCTGTGTTGCAGCTCAACTTCCATGTCTGTAACTTGGTTAATCTCAGACTTCAGGTGAGTCCCACTTCTGGGAACTTCCCAAACCCCTCGCATTCAGCTGGGAACATCCTGGCAGCAAGGACACTGACCTCTGCTTGGGGTATGGCTACGGGAGTGCAAAGCAGTCTATGGAGGAGGACCAAAAGCAAATCCCTGGCCTGGGGTGATGTCTGCTGCCACTTGGGTCATTTACCACAGCCAACTGAACACCCAGACACCTTCTCTTCTCCAGGTGCTTCTGTCCTGCCCCATCTATAACACCCACGTTCTGAAAAGTTCTGAAACAGCACATCACAGCTCTGATAGGAAACAAGGTCAAAAAGTACAAATGGGGGTGGGCTAACCCCACAAATATTGCACGGGGCTCAGGACCAGCATTACCATAGCAAACACCAACACAGCACACAGCAGTGATCTGGGAGGCCTGAGAGGCAGAAGGTGCTGTGAGATGGTGGCAGGAGTGCAAGTCTCCTTTAAATTCTTACCATTCATTCCCCACCCTCACAGGTAGAGGAATAAAAGGGTCAGAGTTTCTAAAATCTTCTGCAACAAGCAATTACTTCCCCAAATCCCTGCCCCCAAATCACATAGATGCTTAAAAGCAAAACAAACAAACAATTTTTTAAATTATTTTTATTTTTTTTTTAAATAAACCACCACCAACCACATTGTTTTGGTAGAGTAATTGGTTATCCCCCACAGGTCACCACCAGCCTGAAATCATTCTGGTCTAGTTTCAGTGTACTTCTTGACTGCCTGGCCTGGCCCAGATTTCTTCCTTCATCCTTCTCAATATCTAGATTTTTTACATGCTCTGCCCAGAGTTACTGAAATGCAATAAACCACATGAAATTTTCATGTTGCCAGTCTGTTAGGACAAGTTTAATGATGTTTAATAAAGACTAATGGTGCCTGAACTTCACAGCAGAGTTCTTTTGCAGAGTCTCTGGTGGAGGCAGTGTGGAATATCTCATCCCTTCCGTGTCAACTTGACTTGTCAGCACCAAGAAGAAGCTCTGGTGAGCCACATGGCATTTATGCTTATGAGAGAGCAGAGTAAACATTACGTAGTTGTGAATGTTTTGTGTAAATGAGTCAGCATGGTCAAAATACACTTCCTAGGTACTAACCTTACATGGGCTGTCCAGGGAAGTGGTTGAGTCACCATGCCTGGAGGTCTTTAAAAGACGTTTAGATATGGAGCTTAGTGCTATGGTTTAGTGGAGGACTTGTTAGTGTTAGGTCAGAGGTTGGACTAGGTGGTCTTGGAGGTCTTTTCCAGCCTAAATGATTCCGTGATTCTCTGATTCTGTAAACCTGAATACTATTGGGTTTTATTTGATCAAAGATACGGTTAGAGACTTCAGTCAGTGAAATGCTCTTGTGATCACTCAAAGAAGACATCTGGAATTCACTCAGCCAAACAGATGTAGGTAAGGACAGTGTAACTGGACAGGACACGCACTCAGTGTGATCTGAGCCTCTGTGAGTGCACACCTGAAAGACCAAACAATTGCACCTCTGTTATGGATTTGATCAGCACCCTTGGGACTTGCACGAGTAGAGCTTTCAGCACAGTGAAGGCAGGACCCCAGCCTGAATCTTGCCTATTCTTTTCTGCTGTAGCTCAGCCTGAAGCCAAAGGTATTGACAAGTTACTTAAGTCTTTGAGAAGTGCTTAAGCCTTCAGGAGAGTCAGTTTACATCATCGCCATGTCAAGTACTAGATGCTCCATAGGTAGTACTCCATAAAAACCCAAAGGCTGTTCCTAACATATCTATAATGCTTTTGGACATTACCACCAAAATACTAATATGAAGGACTAGACTGCTCTTTTAACTAACCCATGGATGGCTCCCAGTTTGATAGGAAAGCTGCCTGGCAGAGAAGGACCTGGGAGTATTGGATGACAGTCGGCTGAATATGAGCCAGCAGTGTGCTCAGGCGGCCAAGAAGGCCAACAGCATCCTGGCTTGCATAAGAAGCAGTGTGGCCAGCAGGTCCAGGGAAGTGATTGTCCCCCTGTACTCGGCTCTGGTGAGGCCGCACCTCGAGTACTGTGTTCAGTTCTGGGCCCCTCACTACAAGAAGGACATGGAGGTGCTTGAACAAGTCCAGAGAAGGGCAACAAAGCTGGTGAGGGGTCAGGAGAACAAGTCTTATGAGGAGCGGCTGAGGGAGCTGGGATTGTTCAGTCTGGAAAAAAGGAGGCTGAGGGGTGACCTTATCACTCTCTATAGGTACATTAAAGGAGGCTGTAGCAAGGTGGCGGTTGGTCTGTTCTCCCACGTGCCTGGTGACAGGACGAGGGGGAATGGGCTAAAGTTGCGCCAGGGGAGTTTTAGGTTGGATATTAGGAAAAACTTCTTTACAGAAAGGGTTGTTAGGCACTGGAATAGGCTGCCCAGGGAAGTAGTTGGGTCACCATCCCTGGAGGTCTTTAAAAGAGGTTTAGATGTAGAGCTTAGTGATATGGTTTAGTGGAGGACTTGTTAGTGTTAGGTCAGAGGTTGGACTCGGTGATCTTGCAGGTCTCTTCCAACCTAGACAATTCTGTGATTCTGTGATTCTGTGATCTGAGGAGACAAGTCTTTATGGGTACCATTAGTTTCAGATCTGATAGATATCAGTCAGAGATCTGAGGGTCAAATGGGATCTCAGACCTAGCACGCTGAGGAGCTTGAAAGCCCTTTATCATTGACTTTGAAGATGTAAACACCTCAGTCTGGCATTACAGTAACTGGCTGGCAACCAGTCCAGTGAGCACAGTGTGGATGAGAGACATTTTTGTATAGCTCTACCCCATGCAAAAGATCAGCATGTTCACTTTGAAAGTACTAGGGTTTCGAAGTGGCATCTTCCAACCCTCTTCTGTTCTTTGCAATTGCTAAGACTACGAGGTGGCAGAGACACATCTAGCACAAGCAGGCAAAAGAAGATGTGTCCTTCCCTCTCCACTGGGACAACAAATACAATCCAAGGCTCTGGTATGACACCAAGCTTGTTATCTTAGAATCACAGAATATCCCAAGTTGGAAGGGACATAAAAGGATCATCAAGTCCAACCCCATTATTTTCAAAGTCAGATTGATCAAGAGCTAACAAGAGGGTGGGGAAGGGTCAAGCTAATCATTTCCTTCCTACAGCTAGATTCACAGCCCAAGCTGTCAGACAACCCCAAGACCACTGGCTCAGGTGGTCAATACCCATCACGGTGCACACTAACAGAAGAAAGCTTTATGCACTGTCAAGGGAGCTAATAAACTAGCAGTTTATTAGCACACTTTCAAGTGAGCTTATGTCCTTAGTGAAAAGGTAGAGGGACGCTTATAACACCTCAGCATAATTCAGTAAGTGAATAAACAAAATACCCTAATGAAATTATAAATCTTGAATCCAGAATTCTCCTCTTTAAAATATAAAAATAGTGAGTGCTTTTGGGCCACAGGACCAAGAGGCATTGTTGAGAAATGCACAAAGCAAAGAACCAGTTAGACAGCCCTTAGTCAAGGGCAGTTATCCCTAGGACGTTTCCATGAGCTCCCAGACAGGCTCTGCTCAAAGGGCCTTTCTCCCAGTCTCAGCCAGAGACAGGCACAGGAGGTTCCTGCGGAAGAAAGACCAACCCTTTGGATGCTTCACCTGGTACCACTCAGAGGGCTAGGTCCATGAATGGGATAGCCACACTGGATGTGCAGTGCCAGTATTTTTGTTACAGCAAATCTGATTTGCACGTGCAGGAAGGAAACTGACTGCACAAGAGATGGGTGCTGTCATCAGCATGCATGACCTCCAGCACCAGAAGAGCTAGATCCCACCTCCCCCTTTGCCCTGAGCTCTGGGATGTGCAGACATGGCACCAGGGTCTGCTGCACTAGCAACTCCATCTCTCAGTAATCAGGCTGGGAACAATATTAGCCCCTGACAACAAAACCATAGTCTGTCATGCTATTGTGACAAGAAGAGCTTTTTGAGCTTGGCCAGAAGGCAAAGTACACGCCTGTAGCAGCTCTATCTTGCCTCCAGCACTGCACCCATGAGGTGACTGTGGATCTTCTCGGCTCTTGCGGTGCTTTGGATCCACCAAGCCAGTCCTGCCCTGGGTGAGGAGCTTGCATAAAATGTCTGAGCCTTGCACTAACAGTCGGAGAGTCGAAAGGAGGCCTTCAGACCCAACTCAAATTAAGAACACTGGGAACTATAGGTCCACCTTGTCCTACATTCAGAGGCATAACACCATCTGGTTATTTTGGGTTGACAACCTGCCACCTCTCTCCAGCAATAGCATCTCTTTGCCAAGAGATTGCTATGGAAGTTCTGCAGGTAGAAGGCACCCAGCCAACAGCTCAGTGTGAAAGTGTGCTCACAGCACCCAGGCCAGTGCTGCCCTTGGCCTCCCATTCCTCCACCTGTGGATCACTCCCTCCAGGACACTGCAGCACCCTGGGGAACAGGAGGGTCCCAGGCCCAGGATAGGAGCTTGTATTCTTCTGAGGGCCTCAGGCACTCCAGTCAGAGAGCTAGATCCTGGCAGAATGCAGCAGCACAAGGAAACAGAACACCCATCAGTAGCTTGCACAGCCCTGGGCACTGCACAGACACAGTGCTTGCCAGGACGTTGGGTTTATCATTCTCCATTAATTAAAAGCACTATGGGAGTACTGGCATCCACCTGGAAAGTCATCAAGGACAGGCATGAGGAAACTTCACATCAAGAAAGCTGCCATTGCCTGGCATTTGCTTCTGGGAGTCCTTGACTTAGAGTCCTTTTTCCCCTTGAGATAACAAGCCTGCTTATATTCAACTTCTTTATGCTTGGAGGGAGGGCAAATGACCTCCAGGCTTGGACTGCTCCCAAGGAAGTTCATTTGCACACTTCAGCTTGGGTCAAGCAGGCTGGAGTACTGACTGTCCAGACCACAGAGGGCTTAGGGACTCAGAGGACAATGTCTAGTAGCAATGAGCGGAAAGGTGCAATAAAGTGGGCTCAGGACAGCCGGACACTGATGACCTCTCCCAGACAGCACCCATGGGTCCTCTGAAATGTGTTAATTTGATTAATGTCAGTATGGAATAATACTAGGGCTGCATTTCTTCTACTAAAGAAAAACAGAGTGATTAGTGTACATAGTTCTTGTATCATGTAAGGGAAAGAGTCCAGCGATTTGTGTAGGTAGAGGATTTGAAGGCCGAATATTGAGACTGAGACTCAGGCCCGGGAGATGAGAGAACAAAGGTGGTTCAAAATAATTGCTAACTTCTGCATGGGATGCTGTGCAAGTCTCTGGTATCCGGCCAAGAGATTACTGAATAAAGAGAAAGGGGGAGCTGAAGGACGATTGAAGGACAAAGCCTGGGAGGAAGACTACGAACCTTCAGCACGAGCGACCCCCAGAGAGACCACCAGAGACTAATGCATCCGTGAGAAATTTTGGACTCCGGAAACTAATTATACTATCCCTGCCTTTTCTAGGAATAGTGATGAATATGTATTAGTTTAATAACATAAAAAACAGCTAACTAATGTAACAGGTGTGCATCCTGGTGGAGCAGAGACTCCCGGCGCACCCAGCACTGTTTGCTTGCCTCTATTCATTTAATAAATTGTAAACTTTGATTGAAATCCTATTTGAGGCCCGATTATTTATCACAGTCCCATTCTGACACTGTTCACGAATGCCCACAGCATGCCCACCTGACTCTGGTAACATCTCTGTGCCTGCAAGGCATCAGCTCTGCAAACACCTGTTGGACTGCTGTCATGCTGTTTCCTCCACCATGATGCACCATGAACAAATAGAGCTGTCAGTAGCACTGGCAGTGCCAGGAGGAGTAAACAAGCAACATTTCCTGCTCATGAGGCAACAAACTTCCATCTGCAGTAGCTCACACCAGCTCAGAAACAACCACAAACTCATCCCAGAGTCCCGTTGCTGTGCAGACACCCAGGCAGGACTGGGCATCTTCACTGTGGGGTGGGCAACAGGGCTTTAGCATGGCATAAAGCTGATGGCACGTGCTGAAGCACGGCTGGTGGCAGGGGTGTAGGAGACATGCAATGAAAAGAAACCTGCTCTGAAACAGTGGCAGCATGGCTGGATGCCAGCCCCATCCCTCTGGACAGCAGCACAATGCTGCCCTGGATGGGCACAGTGGTGGGACAGGAGCAGGGCACCCCAGCAGCACCGGCTCTTGCCCTTGCTCATGGCTGTGTGTCACCGCTGGCTCTGCATCCCCACAGGCACTTGGCACCTGAAGGCAGTGCCTCTGCAAAGCTGCTGTTACTGAGCACCACAGCACATCTGCACAGAACTGCTATTGCTGTGTGAGAAGGGAAGGGTGACCTTGTCCTATATTTTAAAGGCCACTTTTCATCTACAAAAAGCAGCCAAATGATGGCAGCAGCAGGGAGGAAAAGAGATGAGCAAAACAATGTGGCCACTGGGCAGAGAGGCGATGCCTTCCAGCTCAGAAGTGCTCTTTCCTCATCGGCACAGGGGTCGTAAGAAAGGGGGTGCCCTGCTGGCCCCATCTGTGCTCCCGTCCTCTCCTGCCCTGCTCCATGGCAGTGAGGGCATTTGTGAGGGGCTGGAGCTATGGGTTAGGGAGCAGAGCAGCAGGGCTGTGCCCAAAGGGGCAGAAGAGGGCAGGGAGGAGCAGGAGTATTTGAGCGCAGCCATACAGCTCTGAGTCAGGACCCCCGAGGAGCCTTGGACTGGGCTCACTGTAGCCCCCAGCACCTCAGCAGGCCTCCCACTTGGGTCCAGTGCTGGTCTGCCAGTCTTGTGCAGTGTCTCCAGCACCTAGTGAGTTTAATCACCACCAGGCACCAGGTGTGGGAACTGGGACCCCAGCACATCCCAGTGATGTTCTGTTGTGGGAGGCATATGATAGTCCTCATTTTTCAAAGAAAGGTAAAACATCTCTGCAAGATCACCAGGTTGGACCATCCCGGTCCAAATGTGCCCTCTACCCTGTCTCAGAACTTCAGGAGGCAAATGGAGAAACCCTATTGCATGGTCAGTTTTGCCAGGGAAATACCAGCCAGACTGAACCATGCAGCCACCTGCCCACAGCTCCAGGGACACCACCTGCCCCTGTGACCAGAGCAGGCCCCCAGCCTGATCTCCAGGCTGGCCAGGCCCGGAGAGGAGGCACACAGGCTCTCGACCTGCAGGCGCAGAACAGGGCTAGAAGAGCTCCTCCAAGCACCTGGTGGGATTCAGCTTTGTGCTGCAGCTGCGAGATTTCACTCCAGGCTCTGGAAGGCACTTCAAAAATATGCTTAAGCATTTTCCTGCTTCAGAGCTTTAATGACAGTGCATCACTTGGTTGGCAGGAGCTGAGAGCCTGTGCTTCCCCCCTCACTAGCGACTGAGCATTAGCAGGAGAAGCAAAGCTGCATTATGGGTTGATGCCCTCCATTCAGTCTCCCATTTTCTAGAAGGAAAGATTGCTTAAGTGCAGCCATTAAAGAAGAAGGCATTTCCTGCACCCCAACCCCTCAAACTGGAAGACTTGCTCAGCATTGTACAATTCAAGAATTTGGGAAAAGAAAAAAAAAGAAAAGAAAAGAGAAAAGAAAAGAAAAGAAAAGAAAAGAAAAGAAAAGAAAAGAAAAGGCCATGCTGTCTGCAGAGAGGAAAAGACAGGGAAGGTCAGAGCAGGAGTGCTGAGGGGCCATGGGTTCTTCACCTTTAGTCCTTCTGACAGAGGCAAAATGTTGTCATGAGCACAGGGAGATGCCAACACCCTGCTTTTGTACAGCAGAGCTCTCTGCAGGCCCTTCTAGCAGTTTGTGTACAGACACATAAATATGCTGCAAGGGGCATGTGAGTCGCAGTCTGGGCTGGCTGCCTGCCTCCTTTGGGGTATGAAGGCAGGCTGAAAAGCAGATGGTGTGTTATCCTTTCCTCAGTCTCCTTCCTTCCAACCATTTCTTTCCACACTGCCAACCTCTCCTAAACTTTGATAGTGCCACAACTTGAGAAATCTTCTCCATGTCTGGAAGGAAAAGTTGGGCAAGGAATCCTAGGGCTGTGCTGATCTTCAGAGATAGAGTACAAGCTCCTTGATGGCCCTGGAGAGCAGCGGGGAGCTTTAAAAATCTGTCTTTCTTTCCTTTTCCTACTCCAACGGGAGGACCTGGGAAGAAGAACAAGTGGCAAAATGGAGCAGAAGAGGAAAAGCCCCACTGCTGCCTTTGGAAGAACAAGACATCCACACAGCTGCAGAGGCAGTTTTGTTGCTAATTGTTTTTACAAGGGGTTAGGCTAGGTTGATCATTAATATTAAAGTCCCAGTAAATTATGCATATTATGCATTTGTATGAGGCGTCCCCCAGTGAAGCTTCATGCAGTTCCCTGCATTGTTAGCCAGCTTCCCCCGAGCATGCCAGTCTCCTCAGCAGCCTGCTCACAGAACTGGTGGCTGCATGTCAAAACGCTTCATCCAATTAAGAAAACAAAACCCAAAGCAAAAAATGAAAACATGCTCCCAGACATGGGGAGCTGATCCCTTCCTGCCAACGGAGCACGGACTCCAGACAAGAGGGGCAAACAAACACCATCACTGCCACCTTCTAGCAAAGGTGACAGAGTAGCCAAAGTCAGGATCTCTCTACCAGGTGGAGGGGAAAGGAAAGGGCCATTTTTTGCCTACACATCCTCTCCCAGGGATGGACAGATCCATAGCCCTAAGCTAGACACAACTATCCCATCACAGGCCAGATCTACTTTTCTCTATCTCCTTCCCACAGCTCTCTCTCTCCCAGTTGTGGTGCTTGGCTCCTTGAATTCTGCTCCTGTCTCTTGTTGCTGCTCATATGAACCAAAATTGTATCATATCATATAATTATCAGGCCATGCACACTATTTTCTGGTACACTGTGTCCTCCCCAGGAGGCAGCTCCTTGCAGCTTTGTGCTTCATTCAGTACAAGACAGAAAAATCGTGTTGCAATGAGTTGAGCAACACCACCTCGTACCTGTCAGCTACCACGTGCTTCCAAATGCCTTGCACAGCACGAGCTCCCCAGGCCAGCATGGCTGGGGTAAGATACCACCATGGACACTCAGTCCAGGTTTCTAGGGCTGTGCTGCAAGGCTTCCACTGCTCTTTCCCCTTCCACTCATGGCTGTGATAGCCCCATGGCCTGTGGCAGCAGCTTGGTTTGACATGCCTTCATCAGGACAGGGAGGCCATCGGCTGCTTTCTGGAGCTCCCCCTGAAAGCTGCACTATTCCAGATGAACATAGGAAATGGCAGATGTTCATGTTGCAGACTGCCATTTCACAGCTGTCTGCCCAGCTTGCTGCAAGGAGTATGAGTTCATGGCCAGGTAGCCCCTGTGCAACCCCCACCCTGAGCTCTCAGTACTTCCTCTGCACATTTTCTTCCAGTTCCCAAACTCCACAGCCTCATTTATTCCACTAGTACACATCTTTTCTCTTAGCCTGACAATGTGGAAATAACTGGAAGAAGCCTTAGCTGTATTTCCCAGACCTTCTACACTTACCCCAGGCCCCTGGGGTCTTTGTCACCTTACTGCAATATCCCCAATGAGCACCTGCAAGGGACCAGAACCAGAACACTCCATATGGAGAACAAAATACTGCGGGAGTGCCTCATTGCTTTGCTGGAGTCAGGAGGCCATGTCAGGGCCCTGGAGTTCCCTCCTTGCTTGACCCACAATAAGGATGGGCAGACACAGAAAGGTCTTCAAAGCTTAGGAGGAGCAGCCCTCCCCCCCACCCCCCAAAAACACCCCAAACATGTTTGGCAACATGTTGGCAGGGAGCACGCTGAGAGCCACAGCCTGTCCTCCACTGCTCACCTTCATCCCCACCAGTGCGTCCGAGTGCCACATTTTGAGCACAACCCCTTTGGCCAGGCAGTCTCTGACCTCAGCAACAAGGTTTCCAGATCCATTTTTTTTTTTTTTTTTTTTTTTTCCTTCCCAGGTGCTCCTCCAGGTACGAGAAGGCTGTGATGAAGGGCATCAAGAGATGATTAAGCAGTAGAAAATGAAGAAAGACAGGCACATGTGGGACTGACACATCTAGAAGAATCTGATTAGTCCAAAGTGGAAAAGCCGGCTCAAGAAGCAGAGAAGCAGCCCTCCTTTTCAACTAGTTCCCATGGGCACAGCCAGTAGTTTAGGACAAGGGCTTATCACTGTCAGCTGCAGACCCCACAGGGTCTCTGCAAGGACCCAGAGCATGGGTACCAGCTAGATTCCCCCTGGTCAGACAGATTTGGGTCATTTCCTGAGCCAGAGGTTGCAGATATGTTACTGTATTTGCCCAGTTGTTTCAAATCTCTTTTCATAGTTCTGATCTTTACAATATGAGTAAATCAGATGTCGAGTGGAATAATGCTTTCAAGGTGATCGAGTACTTGCAGCAGCTCTGTCTGCCCCAGGTTCCAGCTCTTCCCTACGCCTTTCTGGTTTCTCAGACATGGTGCTACCAAGACACAGGCACACACCAGCATCCCCACACTTCTCCCCATCACAGTCTTGTCAGTGCAGAGCAAGGGCACAGCCAGTAACACCCTCCGAAGGCCCTGGGATCACATGGAGGCTCTGAGTGGGAGACAGACAGACAGAGCAGAGGGATGGAGAAGCACTGGCAGGCCCGTGTGAGCTGCACCAGGCTGATGCATGGCCAGCAGAGGGCATGAGACCTGCTGGAGGCAGTTGAGGACCAGAGTCACACAGAGCTGAAAGCCTCCAAATGCTGAGGTCCCTCAGAGACCTCCTGAGAACATCTGTCCATCCCAGGCAGCCTGGAACAGGGGTAAGAGGGGCAGGAGATCCCCATTCTGGCCTCATGGTGGGGGTGTGTATACCGCCAGCAGCAGCCCTGGGCTGCCCTGCCCTTGGTCACTGGGAAGGAAGGGATCAGCTGGTACACAAAGGCCACCCATGGTGTGGATAGAGCAGTGCAACTATTTCTTCCCCAGGAGAAGAAATATATTCTATTATTCTCTGCAGAAGTCCTTTCCATTTGCTTCTTTTTACAGAGCACAGTGATTAGCCACTCCTCAATGCCTCTGCACCTGGGGCTGCTACACGTGGGACGCGGACACACTTTTCTCCCACTGCACAAGGCAGGTGAGCACAGATGCTGAACCAGCACGCAGCCTCCCAGGACCAGGTGGCAGGGGATGGAGCCCCAGCAGAGGTGCCTCGGGCTACGAGCATGCCTGGGCTGAGGGGTGAGGCAGACGTGAAGTGGGCCTGACCACCAGTCTCAGCTACCAGCTGCTTCCTCCTGCACCCCAGTGCCACCATGGTGCTGAGTGTGCCTGGGGGGCCCTTGTCATGTTATGCTGTGTACCTCGGCACTATCAACTGCCCCGTGGACAGACAGCTGGGTACCAGCTTTGCCCCGTAGCCAGATGCAACTTTGGCTAAGGCTTGCAGCTGCAAAGAAGCAGGAGCAGCTGGGACAGAAAGGTAGCTGCCATCTCAGCTGGACGTTTCCTACAAAACACTATCTCCCTGCCCAGCCCCTGCCCCACGCCAGGGCACTGACAGCAGGAGAGGGCTTGCTCTGCAAGGAGCTGCACACACACACTGCTCAGCAGAGCTGCTGTCTTCAGTGCAGCAGGAAGCTCTGAAGCCTTTGTCATTCAGTATCCCCATATGCTGTGTACACAGCCACCCTGCACCACTGAGTTCTTTTGCTGAACTGCAGAGTGTGAGAGGCAACTGCCCAGTGTTAATATGATGCTTTCACTTGGAGCAGTCCACAGCAGCCTGGGAAGAGCAGACGGGTGCTCCATGGTCTCACACATGAGGCATGGGATTATAACACAGCAGCAAACTGGATGCGGCCTGATGTTGTCAATAGCATAAGGCTCATAGGACCCTCCACTGGGTCCTTCTTCATTAACAAGCTTATAAGGTGCTGTAGTGGCAGTACTTGGGTGCATAGGCATCTGCTGGGGAAGTGCCAGAGGAACTGCAGCTCAGCAGTCTCCCCAACACACCATGCTCACTACAAGCGCCATTGCCTCAGAGCATGTAACTCTCCCTTTGAAGCTGTCAATTTTCATGAGAGCCAAACCTCTCTGAAGGTTTCTCTTGGTGCCAGGCAAAGGCAGAAATTCCATAGGGAAACAATACCAAACACCCTGTCAGGGACTGCCAGTAGGTGGTTTGCTGGAAACCTTATTCAGGGTAAGAGCATTCCTTGCCCTTCTCTGCAAGCCACAGCTATGGAGAAAACATTAAGCCTATCTCTGCACCTTGAACCTCTGCTCCCATCCAGGCTCAGGCTAGAGGACTGCCTTTGGCTGCCTGAGAACCAGGATGTACAAAGCCAGGATATACTGTCTTTCATGGCCAGGGATGTTGCAGGTTCTGCCTGTGGGCTGTACAAAGCCATTCACAAACCCGTCATCCTCAGCAGCCTGTGCCATGCCAATCAGAGGAACACAGAGAACCTTGGGTTTTACCAAAGGGAGCTGCTGTACCAGACACCAGCAGATGTGCCAGCACAAGGATGCTCAATAACATTTTCATCTCTGCTTTTCTACATCAATTTAGGCCTGTTCATTTGGTGCTGAGGTATAAAGATTCAGCAAGACTGTTAATACAGCCTGCACAGCCACGCATATGGTGCCAGAGCCCTCTCCTCAGCTGTAGTCTGCCAGCCCCAGATGGGAGGATAACATCTGCGGTTGTACAGCACTTAGCCCAGCACAGGTCTGCAGGAGACAGTCCAGAGACACATATAGCCAGAGGGAAAACACACTGGTCAGAGAGAAAGGCTGTAAAACACAGCCAGCTTTCTTCTTCTCAGAGCGAGATTCCAGGTCCAAGTCAAGTGAAAAGAATTGACACAGAAATGGCCATCTCCTGCAGCTAGGGTGTGAGCCTTCTGGAAGGTCCCCAAAGAGACAGAGACATCTGGTGACAGTCATCCACACTGCCCCTTCCCACCCACATCACCCCAAACACCAGCCCTGTAGCTGCAGCACCTGGTGGTCACTGAACACGTGGCACAGGCTTCATTTCAGGGAAAGACCGAAGTCCCACACTGGCCATGTGAAGCTCTGGGTCTGGCAATGTGGGACCCCTGCACCCTCCTGCACAGGGAGGGTCAGGGGAGCAGTGCTCCAGCAACAATGCTGTGCCAGCATTCAGGTGATACAGGGTGCCTGTGCACAGAGCAGCTGGGCTCTGCTGTCAGTGCTAATGAGATGTGTGGCTTCCTGCGTCTGACCTTCTTGTGAGCAGCTTGTCACTTGCCTGGGAGAAAATATCTGCCCAACGAGAAAAATCTGTGAGAGATGGAACACACAGAGAGAAGAAACAAAGCTGGGGGTCACTGGCTCTCATCCATGGATAGAACAGACCCACAATCCAAGGTCAGAGCAATTTGGAGAAAGGCAGGACCAGGCCTCTTGCCTCCAGATACATTGAGTTATTCTGATCCCGGTTACTTCCCTTCAGGCTGGGCACTGCAGCTGCTGCAGAGCCTCAGTAACCTCAGCAGCAAGCTCCCGCTGTCCTCCACACTAGCTCCTCTTGCTCATAAGAATACAGAGAGATTATTTCTTGAAACTTTCGTTACCAATATGCTAGCACGTGCCAGCTGCATGGAGAATCACCATGAGGGGAACAAGCCCAGGTGTGGAAGCAGTGCTGGCCGCGGGGAGACTGCTACCCAGCAAAAGGATGGTTCAACCACCAGAAGGACACAGGGAAGGATTGCTGCACCTGTGGTGGTTTAACACCAATTGGTAGCACCACCAGGCTGCGCTCTCACTTCTCCTCAAAAGGACGGGGAGGAAATAAGATGAAAAATCTCATGGGTTGAAATAAGGTAGGGGAGATCGCTCACCAATTACAGACAAAACAGACTCAGCAATAAATGAGATTAATATAATTTATTGCCTACTGATAACAGACTAGAGCAGCAAGAACTCAATGCAAACTATAAACACCTTCCCACCACTCATCCTCTTCTACCTCCTCCCCCCCCGCATGTTGCAGGGGAAGGGGGAATGGGGGCTGTGGCCAGTCATCAGCACTTCTTCATTTGCTGCTCATTCATGGTCACTCCCTGCCCCTGCTCCACATGGGGTCCCTCCTGTGGGATGCCGTCCTTCTGATCCTGTGTGAGCTTCCCAGAGGCTCTTCAAGAACTGCTCCCACATGGCTCCATACCATGGGTTCCATCCCCCAGGAACAATCTGCTCCATCCCCCTGTGGGGGTTCTCCATGGGCCACAACCTCCTCCAGGACACATCCACGTGCTCCAACGGGGGCTCTTCCGCGGGCTGCAGCATGGAGATCTGCTCCACGTGGGACCCATGGGCTGCAGGGGGACAGCCGGCTCCACCAGGGGCCTCTCCACAGGCCACAGGGGAACTTCAGCTCTAGTGCATGGAGCACCTCCTGCCCTACTTCTGCACTGACCTCGGGGTCTGAGGGATAGTTTCTCCCTCAGTTTCTCACTCTGCTCTCCCAGCTGCTGTTGCACAGTGCTTTTCCCCTTTCTTAAATGTGCTCTCCCACAAGTACAACCAGCATCGCCCATGGCTTGGCTCTGGCCAGCTCCTTTTGGGGCCGTCTGGAAGTGGCTCTCCTCTAACATGGGGCAGCTTCTGAGCTCTTCTCACAGAGGCCATTCGTGTAGCCCCAGCCCCCCTCCCCCAACACTGCCACATAAACCCAGTACAGACTCATGCTGCTGCTAATAGAAGGAGCTCACCCCTTAGAAAATGGAATGCCTCAGACTCAGCACAGCTTTCAGCCTGCAAGACAGAGGCAGTTTTCCTGCTTTTGCATCCATCTCTTCAGCAATATTCAAGGAGTGGTTCATGAGTGAGAATGATTGACTTCAAACTGCTGGAAATAGGGCTGCTTGGTGCTGCTGCTTGCAAAGGTTGCTTTCTAGGTACGTTACTATCCAGCTAGGTAGCTCATCAGGCTGCTAGAAGAGGGACCAGAAGTCATTTTCTCACCAGTACATTTCCAATCCATGTCAAGTAGCAACTGCCAGATGGCCAGTCAGGTCCCTCACTGCAGAACTGGAACTTGCCACAGGCACACATGAATCTCTAACCGTGCTTTGAGCCGAGATCCAACAAGGGAAGTCCTGCTGTCAGGGCACTGCCATCAGCCCCAGCTACAGGGCCACTTGGCGGGGTGTGCTGCCATCCACCTGCACTTCCTTGCAGCCTGCCCAGCCGCACACACTGTAGGCAGAGGAGCAGCACAGCCCAGGAGCACTTGCAGCCATGGGCTTGTGCTACTTGCACCTTGGCACCCTGGCCCAGCTCATCATCAGGGAGGAAGAGCTGCAGGCTGGGTATCCTTCCTTTTGGTCCATCTCCCCAGCCCTACAGCTCTGACAGATTTTGCTGTCCTTCCACATCATACTAGACACAACTTGTCTCACTGCCCCCAGATCCCATGGTCAGCTACCCATCCTGCCCACAGCACTCGCCAGTCAAACATCTCCCCACTCTTCCTACTGTCTTCCTGCCAAATCCAAGCAAGCATGCAAATCATTGACATATCCTGAAGCCCACTACTGACCCATCTCCATGGGTGGCTAGGCACTGGACCAGGATCCCCAGGGAAGTGGTCACTGCACCAAGACTTTCAAAAGTTCCAGAAGCATTTGGAAAGCACTGCCAGTCATATGCTTTGATTTTTGGGTATTCCTGTGTGGAGCTGGCATTTGGACCTTTGAGTTCAACTCAGAATCCTTGTGAGTCCCTTCCGACTCAGGGTATTCTATGATTCCTTATGACACAAGCAGACATCCACAGAGAAGATCTTCAGAGCAAACCACTGTTCTGCTCCCTAAATCTGCAGGGGTTCAACCAACACAGAGCTCTCATGGAGATCCACCATGTGTTTTCTTGGACCCATCAGGACTGCTAGTGCTACACAGGGGCTACAAAGGTAGGAGGGAGCAGAAGCCCATGGCTCCTCCAGTCCTGAGCCCCATGCACCTCACCTGCCCACCATCCTGCTCAGCATCTGCACACCTTTTTCACACCTTCAAGGCGCCATGTCTTGCCTGAGCTGATCAGTGAGCTCATCACCAGTGAATTAGCTCAGGCACTGCCTCCACTACTAGCTTTTATCACCATCCTGAGCATCTGAAGTCCGGTCTTAAGGCTTAACCACAGCAAGTGAAGAAAAGCACATGACAAATTTACAAGACCACTTGTAAAGCCTGTCAAGTTGGCATCTACTGGAGTGCAAGCCACCTGGGCAGAGCAACCTCATGTATTTCCTAGGTGGCAATTCCCCCATTTTCAGGCAAGATTAAAAAAAAAAAAAAAAAAAAAAGCCGTACCAAAGATGCAGTGGGTGTTGCTAAGTCAAAATAGAGAGCATTTTCCAAATACTCTGGGCATGTCAATGCTGACAAAACCAGTACTGGTTACTCAGAGCAAACCAGCAAAGTGCAAAGCAGTACTCTTGATCCCAGCTTCATTTCAGGAGGCAGAGAGCAGGTTCCCACTGAGCCTTGCATTACCGTTCGAGACAGCCGTTATGCTGAGTGGGGCAAACTCGGAGCCCTGCTGGTGGAGCCAGGCAGCAGTCAGAGGGCAGGTGCCTGGGACAATCATCTACCTGCTCAATGACTTCTGCTTCCATTCCCCTGGGGTAGAGACTAGGTCAGGACAGCAGGGGAGGCATGCAGAACTCTCCTCCACCACATTCTCTCAGCAAGTCAGTAGAGTCAAGAGAGGCAAATATAAGTAGCAGAAGGAAAATCTAGTGGGGTGGAGAGGAGGAGAAACAGCTTTGAAACCCAGCAAGCAGACAGGTGGCTACTGGTGAACAGCAGGGGTCAGGCAGCAGCTGAGCAGGACATTCCATCCCTCAGCTCCACTATCTGCAGAGCAGGCATGAAGATGCTGCTGCTTTGATTTTATGGACACAAGATTTTGACATAGACACCATAGTCACAGCTGTACATGTCTCTTCCCAGCTACAGCCAGTGGCTGGATGCAGTAATCCTTTGCTCACATACCAAACAGATTGATTTCATTGTCTCACAATGCTTTCATTATTGAAACAGAATCATAAAGTTTGAAAAAGACCTCCAAGGTCATCTGGTCCAACCATCCCCTAAACACCAATATTACCCACTAAACCATATCCCTAAGTACCATATCATCCAACCTTTCCTTAGACACCCCCAGGGACAGTGACGCCACCACCTCCCTGGGCAACCTGTCCCAATGCCTGACTGCTCTTTCTGAGAAGAAATGTTTCATTTACAACCTACCAACCCCCCCCCCAGTGCAACTTGAGGCCATTCCCTCTAGTCCTATCACTAATTACCCATGAGAAGAGGCTGACCCCCAGCTGCCCACACCTTCCTTTCAGGTAGTTGTAGAGAGCAATGGGGTCTTCCCTGAGCCTCCTCTTCTCCAGACTAAACAACCCCAGTGCCCTCTGCTGTTCCTCAAGCAGCTGAGGATGCACATCTTCAGGGCATCCAAGGCCTTGGTTGCACTTTCACTTTACTTCATGGAGTGTTTCACACCTGTTTTGCACAGGTGATCACCAGTGTGTTCAGTGTGTGTTCAGAGAATAGCGGGCTGGCTGTGGATGCTGAGCTCTTGCAGACCCAGAGGTCTCATCCCAGGCATAGCTCCTCCATCCTTCACTGCAAGAGCAGAAACAACACAGGTTTGAGCCCATACCCATGCAACAAGAGGGAGAGAGAAGGTTTTGGGAGGCATCTGCAGTAGCCAGGGCAAGGTCCAGAGGTAACTTGGGCTGGCAGCTGTGCTCTGCAAGCATTTGCACCTCCATAACTGTGTGCTGCATAGGCTGCTCAGTCAGCTCCTGGGGAACCTGCGCAGTGGTTCAGGCAGAGCCAGCCAAGCTTTTACTGAGTAGTGACCTGAGAAGAACATGGAAAAAAAAAAAGAAAAAGGTTAGCTGGTTGAAGACAAAAACTGCAGTTTCCTTTCAGTACTGCAGCACAGGGGAGGCTGAAAGAGTCAGTCATGTTAGAATTGGACTGGGTCCCCTGACATGGCAAGAGAAGTTGGCCAGTCTTTTGAAGCACAGATGAGTGCTTTGTCACTGAAGAAGCAAAGGAAGAGGTGAAAAAAATGTAAATCAAAGATAACATTTTCTTTGTGAGTGTAAAAGAATCTTTGCAAGGAATGGTGGATAAAAAGGAAGGTGGAACATCTTGCTAATGTGGAGAACTCTTGACCTGCCTGCTTCTGCTGAGGAGTAAAGGGAATGAGAGCTCCCAAACAAACATTAGATCACACTGGTTATTGGTCTCGTTAAGAAAGTAAGCCCATTAAATGAACACACTTAGGCAGTGTGAACTTCTGGCAACCTACACATGCACAGCCCTCCCTGGTGATCCCCTGCTAATGAAATGAAGCCACAAGAGGCCCCAAGGGGTCACACACCACTGCTGGATGATGTGCTTAACAGGTCCCTGCTGGATTGCACACAGAAGGTCTCTCACCAGTTTGTAAGGCTCACAGTAATGATTAGCAGAATCTCAAGTGATGTTTTTTAAATTCTAAAGTGGCTATTTAAAAAAAAAAAAAAAAAAAAAAAAAAAAGAGTAACATCAGACAAGAGAAGGCACTTAGTGAAAACAGGATGTGGGCTGCAGGGCACCTAGCCCTGCGTCGCCTTCCCTCCCCAGCGATGTGATGGCCACCAGTCCATCCCTGCTGCTCGCAGGCCCATGGGCATCAAAGGGCAGTAGGACCAAAGCCCTCCTTGCCCCCTTGGTGTGCCCCTGGGCTCAGGTTCCTTGCCAGTTGAGCCCCCCTGATGTCAGTGAGGCCTCGGGACTCCCCTCTGATCAGCTGAACTACTGAGCTCACCAGAAACCATAGCTGGAACTGTCCTCCTCACCTCTCCCCACTTCCCTGTCACTCCCTGCCCCTCGGTGCTGCAGCAGAGGTGCCCTGCCAGGTCCCACAGCGGGACCCCCTTGGAGGGAGCCAGCTCCCAGCCCGTGGGACCAGCAGCGCGCTGTTGCCTCAAGGGCACAAGGACTCCCACAGAGAAGGAACAACAAGCAGCATTTGGTGTAATCATTAATCTAAATACATCATTGCAAATGCTTGAAGTCTTTCAGAAAACCCTATTCAATGAATAATTCACCTTCCTGTGCCTGGGAACAGTCAGCCTCTGCTTTGAAGGAACAACTGTCCCCAAAGTGCAGGGTGTCCCAGAACAGCCTGGTGCAGTCTGTTTTGTTGCTCCTTCGAGCAGGCTCCAAGAGCGGCCAGCCCCTTCCCAGATGAGGATGTGAATGCAAGGCCTCAGCACCAGCATGAGTGTCACCTTTGTGGCAGAAAGCCCAGCACAAACACAGAGTATGTCACCAGCACCCAGTGATCGGGAGCACTCTGTGGAAGAACTACCAGTACAACCAATTCCTAGGACTGGCCGGAGCAGGATGGTCTCTAGCTAGCTACATGAGCACCCAAAGCTGCTGAGTGCCTAAACCACATGGATGAACTGGCCAAATATTTTGTTCATATAGCATGCGTGCAGGAATTGCAATATCCAGTGCCAAACCTGTGAAGATGGAGACATTCAAAGGTTCTTCACCTACACTGATAACTGTTTTTCTGTAAGCTTGGGATGCCCAACACAGACTCCCAAAAACGATTAACAGAACTCCATCTAAGCAAAGATAGGATGTTTAAAAACAACCACCACCACTACCAACAAAAAGCACCCCACCCTCCCCAAAAAAAGCAAAATCAAAAAAGGATTAAACTAGTCACATTCTCAAGGAAATCAATTTTTCTTGTAGATCCTTTCTGAACCAACACGGTCATCTCTCTACTTGCTCAAGTGCACTTGTTCCGTGATTCCTGAAGAACACTAAATTCTGCTTTCAGTCAGAAGAAGCAGCTCTTTTATCACAGGATTTTATCACAACATTCAATACCTCCAAAGCAAGGACAAAACAGTGCCTATACTTCAATGCTGAGAGGGAATGTCTTCTCCAAACTTAGCTTTTTTGATAGCAA